>BGPR01048885.1:0-11441 GCA_013235015.1 Araneus ventricosus
AAGAAAATTCAGTTTTTCTTCCTCTTTGAAATTTCAAAAGGCAACGTTATTGTTAAGCGACGGTTTATACGTTTCTACTTTTGGAAGCATTTGCGTTTAGATATCCTAAGAATCCTTGTTCCTAATGCCGAGAATGTGGTTTACCTACCATAATGCTTGATTTTATATTAGTTTAAATTTGCGTGGTTGAAGCTATAACAAGAAATTTTTTTGCTTGAACGTAGAACGTTTTGAAATTAATAAAGGACTCCCTCATTTTAAAATTAAATAACTCGGCAACGGAGATCGATAGAAGAACGAAAACCAGTGATAGTCTGAAAGCCGTAAAAATCTGATAAACAAAATTAGTTATAAATGTTGCTGACAGGTGGCGCTGCAGGTTGTAATAGCTATTCAGAACTGATAAGAAATCTATAAACTGTCCTTGGCAAGCAATGAAAATTAATTTGAATCGATTAAAGATGTGATTGCAACGACATTTGCAAATGACAGTTTATAGCTTTCTCGAAATCTGAACCAGATTACAACGTACAGCGCCACCTGTCGGCAACATTTAAAATAAATTTTGAAACTTTTGTATCAGATTTTACGGCTTTCGAATTCAAGCATATCACTGGTTTCGTTCTTTCTATCGACTCGCTGCCGAGTTATTTAATTTTAAACGTGAGTCCTTTGTTGGACAACTTGCATGATGCGTCAAATGTATTGATAATTTTAAAGTGAAGAAATGTTTTGCTAAATATTGATTCAATTTATTTTAATTTCCAGTTTCTTTTCTCTGTAAACCCTAACTTTTTCGGTTGGCTCATTCCACATTTTGAAAAGCCGTTAGAAAAAAATTCTGCATAATTAAAAAAATCATGAGTTTTTTTTCTTGACTTCATGAATTTGATATATTATCTGTCCTTTTTTTTCCTAGTTTATTTGCAGATATAATATTTGGAAAAATTGGTATGACGCATTATGGTGTTTGAAAACATTTTACGAGAAACATTAATCGTGGTTTTTTCTTTGTTGAAAATCCAAGATGGGACCTGCTGAAAATAATTTCAGGTCTATAAGAAGATACTGGGTTCAAAATAAACTTTTTTCAGGGCTTTAAAGTAGTAAATGACATAACCAATCGAGGGGTAAACTAATAGAAGATATCAACAATCGAAAAAATGAAGAACAGACTCAAAATCTACTTCAATCTGTTGAAGAAAGTAAGTAAAAAAAACCTCCTTGTTTTAAGAGGTGAGTTTGAATGAAAGTTAAAGTAGTTAATGATTATATGAGATTATTTGACAGTTATTGGAATTTTTTCAAGTTATTAGGGCGATTAACTACTTTAAGTATTTTATCTTTTTCTGAATGTTACAAGTTAAACTGTCAAATAAAATTGTAGATTTTAAATTTTTTTACTGCATTCCTTTTTTTTTATATCCTTCTTTAACATTTTAGTTAAATTCTGTTATTTTTGTGGAACATACAGTACTTTCGTCGAATGGTGTCTCAAAAAAACAGCAACGCAGAATTAGTGAAATTTTCATCATTTTATATTTCCCAGTCATAAGTGGCAAATAGTATTTATTTGTGTTTATATTCTAAGTAAACATGTCCATAGGAACAAATACTGCATAAACCGGTTTTAACACATTAGTAAACTACTAAAATTTCAAAAAAAAAAATTTAAAAATATTTAACTTTAAGATCTTTTTTTTCAGTTTTAGGGTCTTACAGGCAAACGCTACTGTTATTAACTGCGAGGGATGAAAATTCATATACTCTAGATTGACCAAAAGGATCGGGAAAAACACTGGGGAGCAATGTTTTATAAAAAAATACTTGAGACACCCTTAATGGCACATATATATTTCTCTCAAAATTTGATGTGATTTCGGCTTTGATCAGTAATCATACTAAAGATTTTGTAGTTAAATTAATATCAAAATAGATGACTTTACAATTTAAAAAAAAAAATAATAAATCAACAATGAAGTCTGTCCTTTACTTTCTCGTATGCGAAGTTTGTACGAGAGAGTACTGTAAATTATCCAAAATTGACCTGAAGACTTTGATGAATATCGACTTTTAGGGTTCTCTGGGTCAGAAAACAGACCATTTTTTTGCATAAAAGTTTGTTTATCAAGTTCTGAGTGTGAACACGGCAATTTAACGCAACTAGCTAAGCGGATGAAACCAAGTACGTGACATTTACACCGAAATTAAGGACACGTGTCAAATTTTAAAACGAAAGAAATTTTTGAAGGTGTTTGTTGATCCGTCCATGTGCATGTAAATACAATATTTCAAAAGTGCACAGAGAATTACAATGAAATTAGGCAGATGCTTTATCATCAGAATTGTGAATATTTGTCAAAGATTGAACAAAATACCCAATGGACTGACCTTCAGTCGGCCTGTATTTTCAAGTAAATGAACACGATAACTCAGAAATGCAACGACCTAGATAAAATGACAACTGGTTTTATCACCAAATTGTGGACCTGTATCAAATTTTGGCTGCAAGTGATGAGAAGAAGATAAAAAAAATGCATACACGGTTTCTTCCATAATATTACGAGAACAAATAATGCACCACTCTTGTGTTTGCATGCGAGAAAGATGAAAGAAGACCATTCCCAAGTGATTTGTTTTCACATAACTCGCAGAAATTTCAAAAAAATAAAAAGTGAAATCTAGTAAGGTAAATATACTCCAAAATCTAAAGTGTGAAGTTGTTTCTGGAAAATTACATGGTACTTTAAAACGTTTGTTAGCAAAATGCCATTATTTGAATATTTCTATTGAAATTTTAATTATAAAATTATGAAAGAATAATTTGGTCAATAAAAATTTATTAATGAACTGTTATACCAATTTACATTACTTCCTTTCAGGCCGTGCTGTAATCTGGTTTCTTGTCATCACTGCGCTGCCTTGTAACATCTTTGCTGTTTGAATCGCCCCGTGATAAGATTGAAGCACTTCTTTCAGAAAAAAAATTAGCACCGCGCAAAGTTTTCGATATTAGCTTTGTCGTAAATAAGACAGAGATCTCAATGAGCTATCTGAAAAATAAAGCATTATTGTATCTTTGTTGAAATCTGAGTGGTTTTTTCCAAATACAAATTACTTCCATACTTTTTTTAAGAAAACCGTATAAATTTCAAGAATATTCATTATATACTTGAAACTTCGTTTTCTATATTCAAATTATCTAATTAATTTTCAATAACTGTCGTTTGGGGAGATTTTATTCACATCAGAAAATCTGATGCTTTAAATTACTTGACTGTTATTTTTGAACCGAGTAGATATAATGTTTTTCCCCTTCGAAGTATGTAACAATTTTTAAATTGTGGATCCTTTGTCTCCCCCCCCCCCCCCTTTTTCTTTTGTGTGTCTTAGATATTTGAAATTTCAGTGTGCATCAGATTATTGTAATATTTGTCTTTTCGATTTGTCCATGTGAAAACAATGCAAAACCACTAACAGAAAAAAAGTGCATTACCAATTACAAAAAATGAAACTAACCGTAAATTAAATATGCACCTTCTCGAGAAAATATTTTGCGACTGACTATAAATCACCGAAATGAAAGCGGAAAGGCAGATCAAGATGAACGAGAAGAATTTGGCAGTGAAAGACGTTGTACGGTGAAATAGAACTGAAGCTGACGTGATTTCGCAATAGGGTTAGTAAGATAAGAAACACCAAATTCTTTTCGAATTTGGAAAGCCTTTTCAACCGATTGTCACAAAAAAATTGACACTAATCTGCCACCCAGGTTAGAAAGCCACGTTCAAAATTTCCCTCATTTATCTAAGTAATTTGTACCATTGTATTCAAAAGTATGCGATTATACAGACCGACAGAGAGTCAACTCTTTTGACGGATTTGGCCCAGACGTTTATGCGGACTCACATTCATGATGATAAACTGTGTATCAAATTTTATCCATCTAGCTATTCAGGTTTCAGGTAGTGTTCACATGAACGTGAACAGACAGACGGATTTCCCTAAACGGAGTTTGAAACGAAATTTGATAGAAAAGATCCAAATTGTGTGTAAAGATTACATACCAAATTTCATCCCCGTAGGTCTAATAGCTTCGAGTTATCGCTCTACAGACAGACAGACATAATTCCAAATTTGTGTTTTTTCGGACTGGGAGGTCTAAAATGTGAAGATTCGACAAAAATTCGAGTTTGAATTTTTTGATTACAATATTTTCTTGTATACTGCATACAAGAAAGTAACACTGACCAATTAGACTTTAAAATTAAAATGGAACGACCAATAAAAAAGCTAGATGAGAGTGTAGACTTTGGAATGTGGAACTAACTCAGGAAGATATAAAGATTGTTTGGACCTAATGGTGGACTGAATTTGACTTTTCTTGGACGACGGAAATAGAAGAGATTTGATTTTTTTTCTTTTGTAGCAAGCTAAAGAGAATGATATGCCATGGGGTGAAAGAAGAATCAAGTTTGTCACCGGCTCGAACTTGACGTGGCCTCGCGTCGAGATATTATTTGACGGGTGCCCGCGGGAAGACGAAGTATTTTCAGAGTGTGAAAAGGCTGCAGTTTTGATATGGCGAACGCGGATGCAATATATACCGGAGATCGGAAAATCGATTTGGATCCAACGCCGCGTTTTGGCCTTTAGACTTTGCCTTACCCCCACCAGTAGCCGTTGAATTTTATAGCATATGAGCTAGTATTGGCTGCGTTGCTGTGCCAAGCGTATGGTATAAAATGAAACATGTTAAATGAGGAAATAGTGAATTTGAGTAATCATTCTGAATTCAGAATTCAGAAGAAATTTGAGTAAAACTGACAATTTAAAACCAAATAACAAATCTAGTAAAATAAGATACTTAAAAAACACGGTTATTTCTATATAAAGTTAAAAAATTGAATGACCTTTTAAAAATGCAAAACATGTGGATGGGGATGGTCTCCCCACCAAATCTCTAGTTCAGTGATACAGAGCTAAAAAAAACAACGTAAACGACACTGAAAAAAACCGAGCACTCAACCAAAAAACATGATGAACGCAAGATCTACACATGGCATAGTTGTACAAGCAGACACCGCTCTCCAAATAATAGATGCTTATGTTAAGCAGGTATGACCACGTAAAGAAGTCGATTTAATTTAATACCAAGCATCCGCACTGGGACAACTGGGCCACTCGACAATGGTTGATAGAATGAAGCTGATCTGTTGATCCCACGATTCCTGCCATAATGAGTGAATATAAATTAAAAGGAATTTCTTTATGGCTCCGTATAGGGAAATGGGTGGTTGAGATCACGGAAGCCGCTTTAGCAGCGGTGTCAGCTACCCAAGGGAATATACACGTCGCTGGGGATCCAACAGGATAAAATATCTTATTCTCAGTTTCTGGTGTAAAAGACAAAGAATTTCGAAGCAATAGGGTGAGTTGAAGTTTGAGATGGACAAGAGTCTCTAGAGCACCCATGTCCGTGTAGATGCTAAATGTACCAGGAAGAGTGAAGGCTTCTTTAGAGTACGTCATATCGCCAACCTGCTGAAACGGGCGAGTACAAGCAATGATGACTGACATATTTTAATCAAAGCATAACACCACAACTTCAAATGTGGAAGTTGTTGACCCCATCAGTAAAAATTAGCATTTGTGTGGAAACAGGTTCTCATGAGACAAGTAAATCTGGAAAATAAGTGGATTAGTGGTGGATTTATTGTCAAATTTGAAATGGGTTAAGAAATGAAAACTGTGGAATATGCCATGGCGGGAAGGGGAGAAGAAATCAATTTGAGAAACCATACAGCCAGCATTCTACCACCAAGAAATCATTTCATTCTCTCGTAGAAAGGTAGAGTCTTGGAGATATGGCAGCATATAGACTGCTAAGGCCAACCAGGGTGGATAAGAGACGGACAGGATGATTGAGGTGGGACTGAATGCGGAAATAATATTGGGATCCTAATTTTCTGCGGTGCAGGTGTAACGGTATCAACTGCGTACAGGCTGTGTGCCAGTGATGTCCGGAACGCTCCAGAGCAAACCCGTAACGCAGAGTGAAGGACCGGATCCAGAACACTCTAGCAAGCGGAACCGTAAACTTCGCATCCGTCATAAATGCGCGAAAGAATAACTGATTGACAAATCCCGAGCAAAGCCGTTTGATCTTCCCCAAGATGTGGTAGAGAGGACCTTAAGAATATTCAACAATTTTTCACACCTCTTCCGCAGATGAAAGACGTGCTGGTGGAAAATGAATTTTAGATCTAATACGATGCCTAAAAAGCGAACATTTTCAACAACAGCAATAACTGTATCATGAATACGGATAACAAGATCATGGTGCGAGCCTCTTTTCCGACAAAAGTGAACACAACTATTTTGAGTCGGAGGAAACGTGTGACCATTCTCATTACACCAAATTAAAAGCTTATTTACAGCTTACTTTGAAGCTGTAGCTCAATTAAATGAAGACTGGAACCTTAGCAAGAGATATGCAGGCCATCAACATCTAGTGTAGAAGAAACTGTTGAGAGTAAAATATTAAGTATTTTGCTAAAATAAAGGTGAAAAGGGTGACGCTCAAGACGCTTCCCTGAGGGACATCCTAATTTTGCGTACAAGGTTGGGAGAAAATGTATCTCTAGACGAACTCGTCAATGGGAGATGATAAACAGTTTTGTATGAAAATAGGGAGATTTTCTTGAAATTCAAAGTCATAAAAACTAAGAAGGATTACTTGGCTTCAAGTATGGTCGTACGCTTTTCCAATATAAAAAAATATACTAACCAAATGATTCCTACGAACAAAAGCGTTTCGAATCCCTGTTTCAAGGTTAGTAATAATTTCAAGCTTTTACCTACCCTTGCGAAAACCGCTTTGAAAGAGAAGAATACAACCATTCTTTTCCAACTGATATACAAGACGTGCATTGACCATCCGTTCAAGAGTTTTTGAAAGGCAGGTTGTCAGCGCAATCGGCCGGTAATTCAAAGGGTCTGAAGGATCTTTCTCGTGTTTTAGAATCGGTATTACAATTGCTTCAGACCACTGGGTTGGAAAGACCTGCTATTTACAGATTCTGTTAAAGAAACTAAGCAGGTTTGTGAGAGGATCGGAGTCTAAAAGGTGAAGTATACTGTACGGGATCCCATCTGGACCTAGGCTAGTATCATGAACTTCAGATAAAGATTTCTTCAACTCGAATATCCGAAGTGCACAATTACATGGGAGAAGTTTGCGAGTTTTAAAATTTAGGTGTATCTGTTGAGCGCGACTTTTAATCACTAGGAAAGTTGGTCTGTAAGAGTCTGCCCTGGATACTCTAGCAAACCCTTTTCCGATGATATTAGCAACTTCAATAGGGGAAGAATATAAAGTGGTTCCTGTACCTATAACAGGAAAGGAAAACTATTTATATAGTTCATTGGCGGCTTTCACATTTTTCCCAAAGTTCTGCACTAGATATAGCAGACGTAATTGAAGGGACGTATTTCATCCATGATTCCCTTCGACTGCAACGTCGAATGCGACGAGCAGTTGTCCTTGATTTTTTAAATGCTATGTAATTCTCCATGGTAGGATAACGAAGAAAAATCTCCCATAACTCCAAAGAAAGTTTAAGTTATGGGGGATTTGGTAAGCATCCCGACAAGCATCATTCCACCATGGTCTGATGAACTTCCTCGGATGGGAGGAGTTTTTAGGCATCACCAGCACTGATTATATGGTCAGTTACTGTTTTAATGGCTTCATCAATATTGTCTGATACAACCACTGTCTCAGTAATCATTGCAAGCTGAGATAATGTAGGCCAGCCCGCCCGCGGGAAGAGATACCGCTGTGGAAGTTGTGTTACACAGGTACCATCAGCATAGGAGATAATGAGAGGGAAGTGATCACTATTATAAAGATAACTTTCAACTCTAAAATTCAACAAGGGTAACAGTGAGGGAGAGCAAATAGCCATATCCAAACTATGAAAAGTACGTGCGGGTTCGTGAAAATATGCTTTTTCATTGAGTAGGCAGAGACATTTATCAGAGATGAATTGTTCAATCTGCCGCCTACGGGAATTTGTACAATCAGAACCCCACAAAGCAATGTGCCCAATGAAATCACCAATCAACATAATCGGTTCAGGAAGCTGAACGAGTAAGGCATTAATGTCATCAAGAGCGATGACATCATGGGGTGGCAAATAGATGCAACACAATGTAACCAAGGTTCTGATACGAGCCTGGGCAGAAACAGCTTGAATGGGAATGCGAAGGGGAAGGGGTGAACTTGGATATTAATTGGATGATAAAATAGAAAATCCATCAGACGGAAATATCACAGAATCCAAATCCTTCCACACACAGTTATACCCTCGTAGCATAAAGTATAAATAAGACTTCAAGAATGTCTCTTGAAAAGCTACGCAAACAGCTTGAAAAAAATTGAGAAGAGCCTTAAGGTCTTGCAATTTGGAGCACACCCAGGGACAGTTCAATGAGGTCAAAGTACCCATTAAAAACACTGGGGAGGTTTGTAAACATCCGCAATTGTTGGAGTTGCTGCAACATCGCAACTCATTTGGAGGTCGTTATCCTCAATAGAGGTGCGAATTTTTAAATACTGAGAATTTTGAGAATGATTGCAAAACAAGAGGGACAGATCCTTCCTTGAGGAATTGACTTTCGATTTTTCAAGAGCACGTGATTTTTTAAAAGTATGATTAGACTGCAAATCTTTACGCGCAGTACCTTGTTTTGCATATTTTAAAGTCAATGCCTTATTGAGTTTTCGTTTTGGTGTTTCTCCTTAATTGGACATGCAATAAGATGCCGAATCAGTGTCGGTAGAAAGAGTTGTTAAGTTGCTCTGGATGTCAGGGCCAGTTGCAGAGCAACGAGCGCAAATAAGAGTTCCGATGGTTTGGGTTTCACTAGTGATAAGAGGCTGTTTTAACACAGAAGCGTAGCTCACGCCTGCAGGAGATATGCGGGCTTTAACGAGTTCAAGTTTTGCTTTTTTTACGGCTTTAACTTCAAGTTAAGAAATATCGTTATAACTTTTAAAGTAACCACTTCTTTCTCTTTCTTTTAAGAAGGACAGGACCGTGAGAAGGAAGGATGGTCCCCTTTGCAATTAATACATTTTCCTTTGGTGGTGCCATCATTGCTTTCATGGCCAGCTACTGCACAGTGAAGGCAATTAGGTTTTGAATGGCCGAAACTCTGGCACTTGCAACATCTAAAGGGCAACGAATATAACCTGCCATTATATGCTGTGGTAAGTTGGGTTTACTGAAGGTCAAAATGAGATGTTTTGTGGGAATAAATTTATCATCTCTGCGGATAGAAATTCGTTGCACCTGCTTAACAGATTGAGGTCGGAGTTCCTCAAGAATATGGTCAACAGTGTCATTGAGAAATTCACCAACAGAAATTACCCCTTTGGAGGTATTCAGTGTTCCATGAGGATGGACAGAAATTGGAATACTGGAGAGCGATTTTAATTCATAATCTGCTCCGCTTGCTTGGAAAAAGAGACTTCAACAAGCAGATTGCCGGAAAGGAGTTTACGGGTAGATTTAACTTCAACAAGACAGGCAGATAAAGCTTTTGGAACAAGGAAAGGTGAAACATTGTGAAATGTTTGATTTTCAGAGCATCTTTTGAAAACAAAGAAGGAATCGAAGGAAATTTCACTATTATGCCCACTGAAGGGATAACCTTTGGGATGCCACATGCAAATAAAGATGAAAATTCATGCCCCGACGATATCGCCCACCACCTATCCTAACAAGGAAAGGCAGTTACCGACTCTGGGTATTCACAGCCTTAACACTTACTTTGGTGCTAGCTGTACGCTCGTTGTCACCACCAGGAACGTTGACCACCCTTAACGCCAAGTCCCAGAGAATGGCTCTTTCGATTAATCCCTAGCAGCCTAACTAAGTGATTAGGATATCAGCCGAATGGAGACCAAGAGTGTACCACCCGTGTAATGGGTTTCCAAGCACGGCCAACATGTAGGGGTATTTTGCCGTCCATGAGAAGCAGGAAGCAAACAGAACAGCAACAGCTTTTCATGGAGAGCTCTATCGCCTACCCTAGAGGGAAGGAAAGAAAAGTAGAAACTCAGAAGGAAGAAAAAAGTCGAAAGAGGATCAGACACTAGGGTATCTCGGGGTCGTGAATCCCATCACACCTAGAGAAGATGTGTCCCTGAAGGGCTTTGATGTTTGGATCACAAGTGATAAGATTAGTTTAGTTTATAGTTCAATTATATAAACGTTCCGTTTTGAAGTAACTCGAGGACTGTTTTGAGAAGGTTCCTGTAATTTTGAACCGCGGTGAGGTGACGAGGACGACACCTGAGATGGTACCTCCCTCTCCAAATTTCCGCGCCAAATCAGCGAGGGTGACGTTTGACCCACGTCATATAGTGCTTGCACCAGGCCCACAAACACGGTGGATCTTTAGTGGCAAATAAGATTAGAGAGCCACATAAGAAATTACTTTGCAACATTAAAAAAATTTTAATTTCAGCTATGCAAAAACAAATAAATGAAAAGCCAATGATAATTAAGAGGAAGTAAAAAACACGTAATAAACTCTGATAGAATCGAATTAAACAGACAAGGAATCCATTCTAGTGCACTTTTCCAAGTGAAAGAATGGATTCTTTGTCTGTTTAATTCGATTCTATCAGAGTTTATTTCGTGGTTTTTACTTTTTTTTAATTATCACTAACTTCTTTTGTTAGTTGTATGTAGCGGCATATTTCGCTACATACAACAAATAGCATACTACATACGAATTTAAACATTGTTTAAATTTTGTAATGTATGTTTAAATTTATTTTTAAATTTGCTTTATTTACTAATTTAACTTATTTGATTATCTTTAAGCTCTAAATGAAAAGTCGCATTTTTATAGCTTGTACCATTAGATTATTTAAATTATTTATTTTTGACTTACACTTTTCAGTTACATAAATAATATAAAATAAAGTTAAGCACCATTTAGACTTCTTTCAAGAGACTGACATAAAACTACGTATAAATGAAAAGATGAATAAACAAACAACTTTGATTATTCCAAATTTAATACTACTAATGCAAATTCAATTAAAAATATTAATTAAAATTTTTTAAAGATAGTACTAATATATTGCTAACAGCAATGAAATTTTAAAATTAAACATTCATTATAAAAGTGAGAAAAATAGTACCTTTATCGCATATATTGATTACTAATTACACATATCTTATATGATTTATATGCATGCAGGTAGGCGTTTAATAAAAACATCTTTCATCATTATTTGACGTGCTGATTTTCTATGAGGGTTAAGTAAACATTATGAACCGAGTTAAGTTCATTGAATGTTTTTTCACTAGTGTTTATTGGCAAACAAAATAAGTTCGAAGTTTCTAATCAGAGTCTAT
>BGPR01048886.1:0-11440 GCA_013235015.1 Araneus ventricosus
AATTTTCAAATTTCTATAATAATCGTCTGCTGTTGCTCTTCTTCTTTATCACGCTTGTTTTAAATTAATTTAGAATTCCGATTGCTTGGTGGGTCAACTTATGTGAAGATATAATGAACGGACTGGGTAAGATGGTAAATTAAAACTTTTTTAATATTTTAAAAAATGATTTTATTATTATTTGTAAGGTGTCCATAGTTCTACAATTATCTGATTTTTTTTCTAAAAATAGAGATGTTTATTTGATCATTGATTAACTTTAGACTAACTTTTAGCGAGATTATTAGTTATTAGTACTGAATATATGTATAGATGAATCAAATAATTGAAAATGTTTATTAAAAACCATCATTAACAAAAGTAAAAATAAAATAACTTCTTAATTTATTACAGAGGTTTTGGTGAAGTTAAACGTTTCGAATTTTTTCAACAGTTATAACAAGTTCTTAAACATTCCATTTATATACACCTTTTATAAAAGTAGTTTATTCCATGCTATGCCATTGATCTGTTCTTGAGATAGATTGTTTTTCCTGCTGCAAAATAATTGAAAAATTATCCATGAGAAGATAACTACAAAATTCTTGTTGTCCTTATCTAATGGACGAGTTTTCTGGTTTGCTTACTTACAGTAAAGACCTTGACTTTATCTGCTGGTATGTCGGACTTCCGCTTTGAAGATCCATTGACTTAGCATTACACCGGAAATACATATTACAGGCTTTAAACAAACCAGAAAACTCTTCCATAGGCATTTAATGACTACTAAGTTCAAACTTTTCTTTTTAGAAATTTGAATTTTATTGCTTTCAGAAATATTACTTCCCAACAAATACAATTATAAAGTTTTAAAGAAAATGGAATTCCGGATTCTGATAAGAACTTTGGATTGCGATAAAATGTCAATCTTTTTTCTTTTAATGTTATGTTAATGTAAAAATGCGTCAGTAATTGAACAACTCAGTTTAAAAGTTTGAATTCAGCTTAAATTGGTTCTAAAATTATTCAATAAAGCACTTCATAATCAAATAAACATAAAGCTGCGCCATAAATTAGCAATTCATCAGAGAGTGTTGATTGCAATTGCTTAAAAGAATATTATGTATACATTTTCCTTGGCAAGCCTTTATTCTATAAGAAGCCTAAAAACCTATAGACTTAATATCATGCATCGATGTGTTAGAGCAGCGGTTACCAACCTATGGGCCGCGGCACACTTGTAGGCCCCGTATAGCTTATTAGTGGGCCGCGAAACACTAATCACGGGTCAAAGTCAGGGGTAAAGAAAGTGAAAATACCATCAAATGAAGAAGGCTCGTTACTTGAACTATCATGCGATTACTCTATAATAGTTTTTTTTAAACAATATCATTGGTCCTGTTCTGGATAAATGTTTGGCAACAGTATCCAGCAATTGTCAAACTTGCACTGAGACATTTGATGGGGTTCTTGGCCACATATCTGAGTGAACATGCTTTCTCAACTTTAGTTTTTTTGAAACATAAGCACACAGAAACAGACTGAATGTAGAAAGTGACTTGAGCTGAAACTGTCAAGTTTTAATCCAGATATTGAATCTATCGTGGGCGTCAAACAATGTCAAAAATTCCACTAAGTTTTTTTTTTAAATTTTGAATCTTGACCGCTTGTTTTTGAGTTTTCTTACATTGTGGCAACTAAGTAATAACAATAAAGTTTATTAATTTATAAACAATTCATTTTTAACACTTTTACAGAAATTCCACTAATTACTGAAATATGCGTGAATTATGTACATGTATTATATGGGTTTCCATTTTTTTACTTGCATATTTAGTTAGTCGGCCACAAAATATTTTTTACACAACAGGTGGGCCGCATAACCAAAAAGGATGGGAATCGCTGTATTAGAGCATTTAAAAAAAGTACAAAAAATTCTTTTATTAATAATCACGTTCATCATTTAACATTATAATTGCATATTTCTCTGTGAATTCTATTTCATATTCTGCATATATTAACAAACATTTATTTTGAAATAATAATATTCTATACAGTGGGAAAACCAAATATGCAAATTTTAAAAAAATACAATATAATCTACTGTTATTGCCTGCATTGTGTATCTCATATCCGAATAAATACCAGGTGAGACTGCATTACGATTCATTCTTTTAAATTATTTGCCAAAGAAGCCATTCGATGGCCACTTAAGACTGTAGTTAGCAAAATGTCTTTACGGTTACAAAACATTTGGAATCATTGCGTTGAATTTTTTAAAAGAGGTCTTTGAACGAACAGAAGAAATAAAGAATTCAAGAAAAGGAATTTGGCAATTTTTAGACACCTCAAGGCAGCCACATTTTTACCGCCATTGCGTAATTACCAGGATCCCGTGAGAGGTGAAAGCAATTTCGTGTTCACAAAGTTGGAAGAACTAAACTAGTTTTATCTGTTTTAACGCCGATGAGGAAATAATCGGCCTTGTAGAGGAATGCACAGATTCAGCTGTTGATATACGTGATGAAAGGGCGATGTCGGATTAAGAAATGTATACATTATTTATAGTCCCTTTTGTTGAAGAAGCATTGGGTCTGAAAAGAGAAGAAAAAATTCTGTTAATGGGAATGGTAATACAATGATGACTTCTTTTTAAAGAACACATTTGAATGAGAAAAATCAGTGCAGTTAAAATGATAATAATAGTTATAATGAGTATCTCTCTCTCTCTCTCTTTTATTTTTTAAGAATTATGCAGCCTTTGATGACCAGCTTGCCCACCTGGCACGTGTTTTATTTCAGTCTTCCATATCTGAAACTGTATTTCTTTGTAAAAATGCAGTCATTCGGAAAAAAAAAAAAAAAAGCGTTCTCAAAAGAAAAGGAAAGGAACAATGGAGTCAACTAATGAGAACTTGACTTTCCAACGCAGTTTGCGAGCCAAAAAATATTAATACTCAAATAGCAGAATTCATAGTGATTATTATTATTGCTAGCAAAAGTATGTTTAAATATATTTGTATAATATGCCATTGAATAAAAGAAAAAGCGCCAACGTTTATTTTTTACAGAATTTTTAAAGTAAGAAACATTAATATTTTTACTCAATGTGATCTCTTTAACCAGCAAAAAAAGTGGGCGGTATTATAAGAAAATATATAAGGTTACTCTTAAAAATCTTCTCTCTAACAAATTTTGGTGTTTTTACAGACTATACCACGAGTTGCCTAGGCAGCTGCTATGATGAATAATTAAAACTCAATGAACGAAGTTGTAACATAAACTTTTAGCACTTTTTAATTTTTTAAAATAATTTCCCTTTAAAATATTTTGATTTTATTGACTGTCGATTCTATTTAATTCATTTAATTTTACTCTTATACAATGTTAGATTTTTTTCTCTTTTTTTAAAATTTTGAAAGCGGAATTTTTTACTTAAAAACTTTTAACTTTCAATCATTAAATTCATCATACTTTTACCGTGAACTAACTATAATAATTTATATCCGTACAGAATGAGTACAAAATTCTACACAGGTTTTTAGAAAAGAAAATGATATTTAATATATTTGAATCTTAGAAGAAAAAAAAATGGAATAGTTTTCCAACTCCTGTCTGGCGAAAGCAAGCGAGTTATTCAAATTAGCAAGTTGCGTTGCAAGAAGTGTAAAAAAGAATGAGAAAAAAGAAAATGCCCAGATTCATATCATTAAGCAATTATTTAGATCACGCATTGCATAATCTAATAATACTTAGAGCACACGTAAAAGTAAAGCTAATCCCTTCATGAGCCCAATGCGTGCCATTCATAACAAAATGAATTTGAAATCTTTCAATTGAATCCGATATTGTTCGCGACGGGGGAAAAGGAAACAATTAAGAACGTCTTCTGCTCTCGATGACGAACATGCAAGCCTGCTCGACCAATTAGCGTCATTTATGGTGCATTGTCCGCGGGCCACTAAAAGACGGAAGCCGCTGCGCGTTTTGATTGAGGAGAGGGATAGTGGACAGTGGATGGCCTTAGGCGGAGTCGGGTATTGTCCTTGTCCAGCCAAGCAAGGCCGATTGCTCTTTTTATATCGCAAGGAGTATGCCCTCAATAGCTCAAACTGATTGGCGAGTGTTAGAATGTTATAGTTTCGCGACGTTCACTTGCCCTCGGATGGAAATGGAAAGAAAGCGTTCCTTGCCTCTTGGCCTTTTTTTTTAGGTGTGAAGGAAGGATGTCTCGTATTACAAATTTTGAATTGATTTCTTATGCAATAGTAACAGTGGCGACTCCAGGATTTTGGTCTGGGAGGGGCTGAGGTCATAAAATTTTGTATAGCCGTAACTTCATGGATTATGTAAGTCAAAACTTTTTAACTTTACTCACCTGACAAAAAAGAATCGCAAAGGACACTACAGTAATTTCGATACTATAATAAAAACACAATGGCCTTATTTGCCTTCCGAACGAAATGGAAAGAAAGCGTTCCTTGTCTCTTGGCTTTATTTTTAATTGTGAGGAAAAGATGTTTCGTATTACAAATATTGAATTGATTTCTTATGCAATAGTAACAGTGGCGATTCCGGGATTTTGGTCTGGGAGGGGCTGAGATCATAAAATTTTGTATAGCAGTAACTTCATGGCTTATGTAAGTCAAAACTTTTTAACTTTACTCACCTGACAAAAAAGAATCGCAAAGGACACTACAATAATTTCGATAATATAATAAAAACACAATGGCCTTATTTGCCCTCCGATCGAAATGGAAAGAAAGCGTTCTTTGCCTCTTGGCCTTTTTTTTAAGTGTGAGGAAAGGATGTTTCGTATTACAAATTTTGAATTGATTTCTTATGCAATAGGAAGATTCTCAAGTTGTAAGCCATAATGCAGTACTTGAATAATGGTATCAAAAAAGGGCACTAGTTCATGTGAACTTTAGAAATATAGTGTGCTTTTAAAATTTCTAAAATTTATTGGCTAAAAATCTTTATCAAGATCATTATATTAATAAAGAAACAGCGTGATTTTGTAGCTTCCAGTCTCAAATACTCGGGTGACTGTGCGAAACAGTCTTGAACCCTTTCGAGTTCATGGGTTTCGCAGTGAAACCACACATTGCGCATTTTTTTCTGCGCATGAGCGAAGCGTAGCGTAATTTTTCTTTCATAACTTAAGAGCCAGCTATATAGGACAACTTGTATAAAAATTCCAGTTCGATACCGTTAGTATTCAGAAAGACATCGGCATTGCAAGAGCTAAGTTGCTTCTGATCTGAAAGAGAAACAAAATCATGAGAGCTCTTGCACAAATTAATATTTTTTTTTAAATTGAATCTTCGAAAGTAATATTGAATTTTATGAAAGTTGAATATCCTGAATACTCACGTATACTTATAAATTAAATACATAATTTAAATTGCATTTCGATGATAACTTGTTTGAAGGGAAAATAGCCAATTACCGTTTATTGGTTTCACTGTGAAACCACAAATTTCTTGAAAATAAAGAACGCTAAATTTTGCCCTTTACAGATTTATGATCAGCTACATGTCTAATACTCATTTTTGAAATAAATTTAGTAATTTTCAAAACAAAATATGTAGTGAACTTGAATGGATTAATGAAGCACTACAATTTGTAAGTCCTACCTATCTGTGTTCTCTGAACTACATTTAACTGAAATAATAATTTAGTTAACTCTTAGTTATCTGAACTGCATTAATCAGATTTCTCTAAACCTTAAATGGATTCCCTTTATCTAATATTGTTAAGAAATTGTGTTTGATAATTGGATCTCTGAAAAAAGGAGCAAAAAGTGTTAATTTCTTTCAAACAAACTATCATAACACCATTTTAACATCTTTGGAAATTGATATGGCTTTAATAATTAATTAAATGACAAAAGAATTAAGCTTGTTATGCAACATTTTTTTAATTCTTATTATTTTCTGAAATCAGCTAATTATGAAAATAAGTTACGGTAAACTTATATGAGATTTAATAAAACAAAAGTTTATCCATCCGGAACAGGTCTAATTTGCTAATTTTAATTTAAAACATAGCAATAAAATAAGATTTTGTGATATATGAAAACAATTGATATTATTATGCATAACTTCGTTCTATCCTCTGTTACTTCATATCCAGTCCGATGACTCTAAAATCATAAAAGACCAAAAAACAATTAATCACTTTTCAACTCCAATTATTTAATCAAATTTTTACGTCGCTACTGTTATAGTCAGAATTGCAGTTCGAAGTATGTACACAGATATAAATTTCCAGAGATATGAGTGCAAAATTGAATGCTCTGAATATTAGGAATCAATTATGTTGCTTTTTTGAAAAATATTTTGATTGCACCGAAAAGGTTTCATCGATGCTTATATAGGGATCAAAAATGTTCTTATATTAATGACAACTTTTGACGGAATTGAGACGAGACTCAAATTTGCAATCCTCTGAGTACGTGGCCAGTTACTGTGTGTGCGTGCGTGTGTGCGTGTTTAATTTTATTTTTAAATAAAAAGAAGTGAGGTACTAAACTTTTTTAAAGTTCAAAACTTTAAGCAAATGCGTTGAATCTTATAAAATTTATTTAATTATATCATTGATTATAATCCTAAGTTTAAAATGATTCATTATCCATGAGAATCCAAATCATGAAACATTTACAAGACATACACAAAACTGATTCAAGTCGGTCTGATGGAAATTTCATCCAATAATGTTAACGCTTTTATCATCACAATTGCACACTAAAATGAAATTTAACCAAATAAATACCACTCTAGTCTTTCTGAACATTTGTTTCCTAATCCTCGGGATGTCTTGCAAGGCAGTAGTAATGATATCCAATCGATACTTTAGAAATAAATGGGTGGGGATGGGCGTCCTCAAGGGCAAACCCGTCCCTATCTCTTCTTCTGACAACACCCATTTACTTGCGGGGCCGCTCGGTAAAAAGATGAAGAAACTGCTCTCCAGGGGAAGGGGACACTTACGGCCAGGCAGTAAAAGCCCTATCCAGATCAAAGGTGGTATCTTTTTTTATGTTTATCTCGAAGGCGAGGACACTAACAGAGTAGAGTTTTTTACTGACATACTGCATATTTGTTTGCTTAGCATGCATTTGGAATAAAAATAGCAGATAAGCAAATAAATAAATAAAGTTATAAAGCAGCAAAAAAATCAAATCTTTCGCTTTATTTTTCACTGGCATTATTTCTATCCGAACACTTTTCTGCCATTCGAAATATACACATAAGCGATAAAATAATAAAATAAACAACAGTTAATTATTTGATGAAAAAATAACAAATTGCAAATTTTAATGAAAAATTTTAGATTAGAACTATTAGATAATCGCTTTTGCTTGTTGATGTATATGAATCTAAGAGTAGCTTGTATTGCCCAGATTTCCACTCTATTCCAGATCGCTTCCAAGAAACCCCTGATGGGGTTGCGATCCATCTTTATGATGCTCTGCTCGAAGTACAATTATAATTATTACACTTAAATTTATTCTAGCCACACAATGTCCAAGTCCAGTGTCAAATGAAATCGATATTCGGTGACAGCTAAGAGGTGTAACACGCAGGTAAATAGTCTTGAATATGATAATAATGAGTTCAAGGTAACTGATATGTTTAAGGAGAATTTACTTTTAAATGTCATTAATCGGCATTTTGTGTTATGAAACTCTATTTTAAGTTTAAGGCTATAACAATTTGTGATTTTCAAACAAATCTTCACTATAAAATTATTTAAAAAATCCATTCTTTCTCAAATTAATAGAATAAAAAACATTTGTAATAACCATTCAACTTTTGTTAAAGCTTTAGATAATTTAAAGAATATTTTAAAAGATAACGGTTACCCAACTAATTTCTTTAACGTCAATAGCTTATTTAAAAAAGTTTGAAAAGCTTTTATTCTTTTGGTAATTGGCTCGTTTTTTTTCTACATAGATGGAGCTAGGTATGCTAGCCTCCAGAATTTTTTCGCCCTTTGTTCTCGTGTGTTTCTAGATGACGTCATTTCTTGCTTCTATTTCGGCAGAGGGTAAATTATTTTACATTCTCGAGTATCTATTGGATCTATTATAAAGTACTTATTACGCTTTTTCTTTTTTCAAAGGGATTATTTCTTATATTTCAGTTATTGGACAAATTCAGGCCACAGGGGGTATAATTTTGACTTTGTAGTCTTACCATCGACAGGAAATTTATCCATATTATTTGTCCATTTTTTTAAATTTTTTTTTTCTTTTATCTATTATCTATTTTAAGAACGAATATTCAGTTTCATAGACTTCTTCTAAGAGACATAGAACTTCATATTATGTCATTCACTGTGATGTGGCTGATTGATATCGTTCTACTGTCGACTTGAACTGTCTACAGTATGCTGATTTTATTCATCCGTCTACAGTCGCTTACTGAAAATAATCATGAAATAAAATTAATATAATTAATATAATTTACTATTTTCTGCCGCAATGCAATGAGATGAATTTTTTTAAACTGTTTTATATAGTTTGAACATTTTTATATTATAGGATCTTTAAACAATTGTTTAAAAATCTCACTTTGTGAGGAGATTATTGCCGCAAAGTCGAGCCCTGTATTTAATTTTTACAAAATTTAACCCACAAACATTAAATATTGTTGGAATTGTATATGTGCTTGAAATGCTGCGAGTCTAACTGCTGGTTGATTGCACTCTTAAAAAAATAATATTCAGTCTGCTTGTCACTGTAAAATTATTCGTTTAACTTCCACAGTCTTCTCAGTTCTGTAGGATTAATTTCTTTTAAGAATCATCAAATGTTATTCCGTTGAATAGTACTGAAAAATATCTCTTTCCAGTTTTAGACTAACTTTAAGTCTTAAATATTGCATAACGTAAAACACGACGCTTTTTTAGAGTTCTTAACTCGTTCTGAATAATTTCGGATTCCACTTTCATCAGAGAATAGAATATTTAGTCATTTGAAGTAACTTCTTTCTAGTTTCTTGCTTGAAAGTTACCATTACCAGAAGTTTAAAAAAATGACTAAATAGATTATAGAACGTTTACTTTTAGAATATACCTATTTCAGATTTGCAAAATGTTTTATAATCATACCTCGTCGTCGATTTATCGGTAGAAAGTTGCCTAATTTTGTGAAAGAATGTATAATCAGGAATACAGTTAATTTCTAAATTTTTCTTGCACTCAGACAGTGAGAATTTTAAATTTCAGTGCAATTCACGAAGAAAGTTTGAAAAGAACTATCGTTAACAATCTTCGAAAATCCTGAAAAAAAATTACTTTGCATCAAATCAGATCAATTTCAAAATAACAATTTTACTATAAAATACCCATTAGAAATTATCGATTGATGCAACAAAAATGTTGATGTAAGTCGCACTTTGAATCTGAAGATTTGGTTGAAGAAAATGTTTCCGGATCTTTTTCATGGAAACCATCATCGAAGTGGTATAAAAAAATTTCACTTATTCATTTATATAAGGTGTTGTCATTTATAGTTAAATATTTTACAAACAATTAAAACTGAAATAACATTTTCAGTATATACACCTATTAAATCAATAATTAAAATTAGATATAAAATAATGTTACCTTATTAATTATCATACAATGAAATACAGAAAGATGATTAGATTATAAACTATTACTATGAAAAAGACAACCCAGAATTGGAATTCCAACAATCAAATGCCAGTCGATCTTAGGAATCGATTATGTCGCATTATTTCGAAATTTATAGGCGCCAACCTTCTGTGAGGACCAATTGTTGGAAAAATCAACAATTATAGGAGTAAATCTCCAAAATATTTTAAGAAAAGAACGAGAAAAATAACTAAATGCTTATCAATTCAAAATCTTAGCAATTATAATGCCAAGAGCTATATACTAAATACAGTTCCGCATTTATAGTGAAAATTATATATAGTGCTGTGTGTCTGGTTATCAGTTGATTACAGGTGGGTCAGTTGATCAGTCTGGTTACAGGTGGGACATTCAGGGCAAGAGTTCTACAGTTTCGAAATCTAATCTCTCAAAATCTCTTCAAAATTTAAAATCATTTTCAAAATATTGTATAAATCTTTTAATAAATTAAAATTCGATCAAGATTTTAATTTTCACATGAATAATTTCTCAAAAAATTGCTCCATGAAATTATATCAGTTTTGAATTCGGGAAATAATGTTTGCAGTTATCAGTTATACGATATTAGCTTGATTTTCGAAGTCACGGTTAATTTCTAAAATTTGTTGACTTTATTTTCTAAACAATCATTATGGTGATATTTTCTATACTAGAATTTTTATTATCAGATCTATTTTTTATTTCTCAAAACTAGTTTCAAAAATTTTCTTTTTCCAGTTATTTTAGTTCTATCTTTTCCCTAAATTCTAGTCAGCTAACGTTGTTTTCCTTTCAAAATTAAAGAAGTATAATGCATTCTAGTAAGTGCTATATATATATATATATATATATCCATTGATTTAAATATTTTAAGGTTTGCTCAATAAAAGTGAAAATTACTAATAAGTTGCGAAATTTTCAATGGCAATACAGATTACTTTCCGCGAACTCAGTGATGGGGCATAATTCAAGGAGTTATTAGAAATTTGTGAGGAATTCTACGATGTCTGTATTTTTTCAAGGATTCTCACAAATTTCTAATAATGCAAAGAATTGTTTGAGATTTGTGAGAATTCCACGGTTCCTGTCTTTTTTAGGACATGTGACATGTTTTTGATTGCCTAATTTTAGCTTGACTAATGAAATAATTATCTCAAATCTGAACCTTTTCATCATTTGCAGCGATTAAATTTAAATAGATTAATAAGTAAAGACTAAAAAAAATCTCTAAGTTAAAAATGATTATTGAAAATTTGTATTTTATTCGTATTTTGATTCCTTGCAGATCCTAGGAGGTCAGAAGAGGGCATCATGCTATTATGCTACATTCAAGGCGGGGGGTGGGGCAATCAGTAGAATGTTTCAGTACAATCTGCAGAAATTCCTTTCCTTACAACAGTTTATTTTTGATTTCTAAAAATTAGCAGCATGTAATACAGCATTTAAAGAAAACTAAACCTACCTCTTTTCTTGCATATCCATGCTTCCCTTTGCATAATACTTGTCTGGTCCCTCTACACGGCCCCTCACGATACCAACTCTATTCTCTTTCACCCCAAAAGGAGCCGCCCCATCGAAATCTCGTCATAATTGAAAATACCCATTATAGATTAGCATCTTTATATATATTTTCCCTCAAACACCATCAGCAAAGATTTAAAACCTACTTCTCTCGGACCGTTTTTCTTTTTATATCTTTATAGCAAAACGTGACATATCCCAACCCAAACAAAATGATCTTCTTCTCCAAGCAAAAAAAACACACTACAGTTGATCCAGTGTACACTGAAGGAGATAAGAGGCATAACGTTTT
>BGPR01048888.1:0-11439 GCA_013235015.1 Araneus ventricosus
TAATTTATTCTATATATATAAAGATGAAAGTTTGTATTATGTTTGTGTGTATGTCTTCTATATAAATCCACAGTTTTTGTCCGATCATGATGAAATCTTGCACACGTGACTTTCGAGAGAGGCGGGAGGTCACTGTCAACTTTCCTAAGTCCCAAAAAATTAATCAAAATGTCAATTAATTATTAAGCAGTATTTTGACGCTTTTCCACGATATTTTCCAAATGGATTCCGATTTTTTTCATCACTTTAAAGCTCAAAAATTTGCTTTTTTAATTATACCACTTTTATTGCGTTGCGACTTTTTTCCTAATTTTAACAAATTTTCAGAAATATATATTTTAAGATTTGCCACTTCTCATCGTTTAAATGAGATTCAGAGTTTTCAAAGTTTTGAACTGATGCCATTTCTACTAGATTATTCAAATTATTCATTACGCACAAGACGAAGTTTTATCTTTCGTACAAATTATTGTCGCACGAGACGATTGATTAAGAAGTTTGGGATATGATTGATTTAAAATACATATATACTAGGAATCATTTTTAAACTTTTATCAAATATTTCTACATCTAGTATAATCATTTGGCAACGCTCAGTATTTGATTTCTGATTATTGTATGAAGCCATTAAAGACGATTTTTCTTTATCAGAAAACAGTTGCTTTTTTGTTTGCTTTCGGATAACAAATATTTAATTTCATTATAATTCGGGTTAATTTCCTTTTAGATAATTTGACTAAGAAAAGAGAATGGAAATAAATTTTTACTCTTCACAAAATGTATTTATTCTATATAACTATTCTAAACTTCAAGTTCAAAATATACCAATTTGTGAAAAATGCGCCATCATTCATATTTTCGTAAAAATTAACCGAAACTCAGCTAGCTGCAATGCATATATCTTTCTAAAACTTAACTAGAATTTTAAATAAGCTGCCATATATTTGGCTTTGAAATTATGAATGAAGAATTATGTTATGCTTCGCACCTGTGGAGTTAAAAAATCTTTACTACCAGTACTCATATTTTCTCGAATATTCGAAGCATTTGCTTTAAATATTACTATAATTCTCCTTTAACATATTGTTACGTGTTCTGAAAGTTTCATATAATTTGGTTTAAAACTCTGTTTGCTATAAGCAAAAACACATTCTACAAAATTCTGTGATTTTTAAAAACCCTTATATCTTCCCAATATACATACTATATTTATGAAAATGTATTTAAGTATGGCGCACAGCAAACAAAACCATTGATGAAAGTTTGCAAATAATCATAAGCTTGCTGTCGAACGAGATGAGCCTCAAATCATTTTATTCTTCATGAATTTCTAGTCGGTGCCCTAAATGTCCTCGAGACCGATTTTTCAATGTAAAATGTGATATCAAGCCTATTCTTTTCACAGTCATAGTTCAATGAAAATTTATTTAACCTCCAGGGAGATATTCGGAAAAATGTGGAAATCCAAACTTATCCCCATTATTTTTTCACCCACCTGTGTGTACAATACAGTGAAATCCATCTAACCCTTTAAAACTAGACGTTAGTGTGGAACGAAAAAAAACTTTGTTTCCTTTTTTTAAATTTGTAATAATGCAGAAAAGATGACTTTTGATAAAAAAAAAGACAGTGGGAACATATATTGAGGTGCTGCTGCAAGTAAGATAAAATTTCATAAATTTGAGAGATTTTGCTCTATTTCGATCTTTTTGTCTAATTTCTTATTTACTGTAGATAAAATTTCAAATCAAGTATTTTGTATTTTTTATTCTATTTATCAGTAGGAAAAGCGTTTTTAGGGGATTTGAAACCTATTATAAGTATATAAAATATTAATTATTTGCAAGAAATCGACTATGAAAAAAAGAAAATATGCTGTTTTTTAATTTGGGAAATATTGCCGTGTTATACTTTTCACTGATGAAAAACGCTTACAAGTACTTTATGAATTATTGTTATTGCCATCCGTAGCTGCGATTCGGAATTATAAGGGGGTGGGGGTAGTAAACAATTTATAGACAACTAAAAGTATCGGGAAATATAGAGGGTAGACAACAAATTAATGGATTTCGCCGGATTCGTTTAATATTTTATAATTCTTAGTTTAAGGAAGCTAAAATGAAAGAAAATTTAATATCTTCCGCGGGGTTGTGGGAAGAAACCACTCCCGACTCGCTGATTGCTATTGCATAACAAAATGTATTTTGTGCTTTAACAATGAAACATAATGAATAAAGTTAACTTTATTGTTCGTTAATCTAGTATTTGGGGTTATAATTGCACGTGAAACTGTGTATTAAATAAATTTTTTTTTACCTTGAAATATTATATTTCAATTGGGGGAGAAGGTTCAGTAGTGTGAGATGATATTTGCTAGACATGTGAGCTCTTGCGATAGAAAAAAATGCAATTTAATATTTATTACTATTTATGTTTTTTATGTTATCAATAAGGGCAGTAACAGTTGTGTATATTTTTCTTGGTTATGAGTGAAAATATTCGGTCATGTTGTCATGCATAACTGCAATATCCACCTCAATGGTATGAAGCAGTTGATGGACAAGACACCTTTGGACTCTTTAGAAGATGTCATCTACTGAAATTTTCTTGGGAACAAAATCAGCACCACATTAGGTGTGTCCCAACTAATCCATTTCTTCCATTCTTGGTGTGGACTGTGGAATTCGGGTCATAGATGCTACTTTCAGCAAGTATTCAGTATTTCTGTCGTAAGAATGGCATTTTGCTACACATTTGTTTCTCAGTGACATAACAACGAAGGACAGGGGTATATTTGGCCCCGCGCCATAGAGACAAGACTTCAGTACATTTTTAATACTTTTTGAGCTTAATATGTGCTGGAGCGAAAAAATGTGTTTATCACTAGGTGCAATTTACACATTCTAAGTCACTAATGACCACTAGGAGCGAAAAGTCATATTATGACCCGGACGCCAATTGCCCTCAATATTTCAGTCTTTCTTTTCTCATTCTAACACATATATAGAGAAAGTTTTTACAATCATAAAAAAATTCAACCTGTAGATTTTGATGTTTTTGGAATCGGAGCTGTCTGTTTGTATGAGAACAAGTTATTTTTAAAAAATGCAACGAACAAAATAATGATATTTGGTATTTACGCCAAAATTGTATATATGTATCAAATTTTGGATCAAAGTCGTGAAGGCGAAGAGGTTCTTTTATAAAAAATTGCTCGATACTCTAGCCTTAAGGATAGAACTATGATAAAACGACATATATTTACTCAGGTAGTTTAACATGACCGTTCCTACACGCTTCTAAGGAAAATATATACATTTATTATTGTTCTTTTTATGTCGATTGTACGAAAAAGGGGACTGTAAGAAAAAATAAAGATTAAATTTATTGAGCTGACAAGAACTCACTTCACGATCAAATATCACCTCACAGTACTTAATACAAAATTAATTAGTAGAATAAAAATCTTATCATAGGACAAGAAACGAATCGGTAAGTATATATGAAAAAGCAAACATTAAAAGAAGAAGAATCCGGCATAGAACTTTATCAAAGGTCACTCCCCACTATGATTCTAAGAAATCAAAATTGTCATAATTTTCTTTAGAGATATCGACTTAAAAATGTCTAAAATATGGTTCCTATGTCACCTGACTAATCCCAAAAATTGAAAGAAAAAAAATTTCCTCAAAATACTACAATACTACCTTTGTAACAAAAAAGAGCAGAAGAAAGAAAAGACAGAAAACCTTACCTTCTATCCCGGGAACAACATCACTAACGTCAACGCTACCGATTCGAAAAATGGCGCCTAAATATTTGCAGACAACAAAGAGATACTGATCTGTACGCCAGAGAACTTAGCTCCATTTATTGAGAAAAACCTAAAGTAAATTACAATGTCTTCAGTTCTTTTATAATTAAATTTTCATAGTTGGTGAAATTTTTTGGAAAATCGTTGAACACTAAATTATTGATTATCTTTATCTTTTACATATAAGTTACGGTTATAAGAAATTCTTTTAATTCTGTTAATTTGAGCGAAAACAACATTTTTTTATAATTTTGTAATTAAGATTAGTACTTAACATTATCCGCTGATTGAAATATAATACGATCTTAATTTCTTGACGATGGGCTTCAATTGCCCCCCTTGCCCTCAAAGTATAGCCACTCATGGCCTGTTGCATTTTCAAATTACGCGTTCACAAACAACCGAATAGACAGTCTCTTATAGACACAAAATTTGTTGATCGATTTAGTCCAACATTTGTTTGCCCCCAGTTAGGCTCAACCACAGTCAGTCCCAAAATTGAGAATGCATTTTAAAAAATTAAAGAATTTCATGGATGACAAAATTTATTTTAAAATAAACGAATTTTCCAGGGTTGATATTCTTGCACCTCCCATACAGTTGTGTTTAAATAAAATTTAATTTCATGAATTCCTTTTTTTCAAATATTTAATAGATATGACACTTTGTCGCAAAACGATACCACAAAACTGAATATACGCTGAACGAATATGTCAGTTTATTAACAGGCGTTTTGTTAAATTTTTTCTTTAAAGCATCAACTAGTTGCACTTTAGTATATCTTTTGATGTTTAACAGTTTTTTGAGAATATAATTATGTTTTTATCCCTTAAAAACTCTTAAAACAAAGTCTAGAAGGGAAGCTCCTGAGAAGGAGTTTGTTCAGTCATCAAATCTTCAAAAGATGTCAAACCTGTTCGAGAAAGTGCTTCAATGATTGGGAAAAGCCTGGTTGTATCGAAAAAATATTAGAGAAATATCTTAATACTGAAATTATGTTAAATTTTATAGGAAGGGGATGTCAAGAAATTTTAAGTGTTACAACAAAGAAGAAGATTATACGCTCAGTAAAGAAAAATCTCCTGTTAAGTGCCCAAAAACTGCCCCATCGATATCCCCAGAAACTGGAGGAAGGGTCTCAGCTAAAACAGTTACACGTGCTCATTATGCAGGATTTCACTGACGTACTTCAATACTCAAGCCAATTGTTAGTTATGTCAATAGAGAAAAGAGACTCTCTTTCGCAAAAAAGCTTTGTTTAAATCAGGACCATTCTGGAACAGTGTTCTTTACAACGATAAAAATAAATTTAATCTGTATGGGAAAGGTAGGGAATATAAACTGTAGAGGAAAGTGGGAAAAAACTACATCCTGTAAACATATTAATAAATATGAAGTGTCTGGGTAAATATGTCTTCATGTAGGGTTGCATGCAACAAGACTATAAAAAGAACTTATAATTGAGCTGGTTAGAATGACAGTAGTGTAAGTCCTCCGAACTTACTTTTGAGTAATTCAAGGTTTTTTAAAAGCGTTTGCAAGTAGTTCAGGTCAGTAGACATTGTTGAGGCTGCTCCTAGTGATCAATTATTGTACTATTTAATTATGCAGCTATCACACCAAGCAGAGGAACTAGAAAGGAATCCAAATCCATGCTTAACTCAGATTGTGCAATTTTGTGACTTACACCACTGTCATTATAACCAACTCAATTATTGATGGCATTATAGATAGGCTGGAATATCTTGAAATTTCAAAGAATATGTTGCGAAAATACGCCGATAAATTGGAATTAGTGTCAAACTTCGTCTTTCAGAAAGATGATGACTCGAAAAGAACGGAGAAGATTTTCAAGTTATGCTTGATGTAACACAGAAAGTAGCAGTTACATACTCCATCCCGATCTCTAAGTTCAAATGTCAAAGACAATTTATGGTTTGAATTGGCGGCATCCATCCACGGAAATGAAATGACAAGTCAAGGAGATCTGAAGTAACTTGCAAGCGAAGAATGGAAATTTTATTGTAGACAACCAGAAACCTGATGGAATCCACGAGAAAGAGACAGCATGCTGTGGTACAGGTAAAATGATTTGCAGAGAAACACTAATTTGATTTTTATAACAAAATTAATAAAAGTATTTACTCAATTTTGTGGCATTATTTATGGCTAAGTACAATATTTATTCATTCTTACAAAAAAGAAATCTGATTACACAATTTCTTCTTTACCAATTGGCAGAGGAATAGCAACAGTAAGCCTGTTAAGTAAAATTAAACTCAACACGTTAAGATATAAGTATGATAATTTTGCGACTGAATGCACTTTTCCAAGTCTGGTAATATGGCCATATGGAAAATTTGAACGATTTAGCCCCTGCCTTTTAGAGTAATCGTATTCACATACATACAGACAAGCTGCACTTTTACGGATTTAGTCTAAATTTAACCGAAATCTACAATTTTCTTCTAAAGGCCACATTTCAAATTTCATTCGTTTACCTCGTTTTTATTTTGAGCTATTGTTTTCATATTGAGACAACAGATATGACTCCAAGACAGACAGATATTAAAGCTTAAATCTTTGAGAATCATCGATATCTGGAGGTCGAATTAATCGCAGATTACATTACTTTGTCTTTGCATACTTTGTAACGAGAAAGTAAAAAGTAAAATTTTGATTTTCCATAACAAATGAATGTTTACAAAGTGAAAAAAACCAAGCAAAACCCTTATTAGTAATGCATGGTGTTATTGAAAGATACGAACAATGATTAACCTCAACAAGACTTTTATCTAACTTAATAATCTTCAGAAATTTTTTGTATGCGCGTATTTATTTAAATGCTATTAAGAGAGAATATTTCATCTTAAACATTTGATTAACTATTGTTAAAGAAGATTAAATCGTTTCGACTTCCATCTTTAATCTTATTGGTTGATACTATCAATTATTTTTGGACTTGACCAATCAAATCCGTTCTGAAAAAGCGAAAGTTTAGAATGCATGATTTCAATTGACTGTATTGTTCTCCTCGCGTATAAATGTCCGTATTAGATGAGAGCACATCATTAAAGGCAGTTAATGAATACCTCAGGCAGTATTTTCGAAAATCAACAGTCTAAAAATGAAAGCCTTACTCTTTATGCTTGGTTGTTTTTACTTAATTGTCTGCAATATTGTTCAAGCAATTGACTGGGATAAATGTGGTAAGCTTGAATATGTGTTGTTGTTTTTATAAGTAGGCTTCAGGTTAATAATTCCCAGGATGTTGTATTTAGGAATTTTTAAGCTTTTCTCCTTCGGTACTTCCATCTCTGATGCCGAATCTTTCACTATTTCTTTCACAAAAATGTATTCATGGTTTCAAAGTTCAATAATAAATAAAAAACGTATTAACCTTAATAAATGTTAACTTTCAGAAAACTGAACTGAAATTTAATAATTTTTAATGGACTTGTAAGAAAATTACTTAAGTCAAGATACGTTTCTTCAAATTTGTTTCCAACAGATGCGAAGGAATCTGAAACAAGAAGGGGCTTGCAAGAGTTTTTGTGGCCCCCTAGTTTTCCTTCGAGAACCTGTTTGGGGTCTTGAAACTGTGTTAGACGCAGGTTATGTGATGGGTTTAAAAAAATTACAAAGTAATATTCTTTTTTACTTGTTAAAATTAGAACATATGTCTTCATGTTTTTAATATGATAGAAATCTTGAAATAAAACAATTTAGAAAAAAACAGAATTAGGATAGGTTGGAAATTATGCGGAGATTAAAACTGTGCGTTCGGTTTGTGTATTAATTTTTATTTAGAGTGTGATGCTTTTTTGTGATGCTAATATTTTATTTTCTGAAAATGGTAGAACATTTGTTCCAAATGAATTAAGATGTTATCACTCGTGAAAATCAAACTTAAGAGGAATTTTTATTCTTAGAAAATAAAGTTTTGTAAGGACAGGAAACAATAAAGGCTTTAATTTCGCTGAAAAATTATGCAAAACATACAATGCGCATAAACAGAATTTTAATGTAATCGGTGAAACGTTTTTCTATTAATCTGTATATTCTGCAAGTAGTCTATCCTTCTAATAAAAAAAAAGCCATATGCTGTGCGTAGTTTAGCCAGGAATGGGTCTTGTGCCAGACACCAAAACCATTCTGGCAATAAAAATGGACCATAAGTATTAAAATGTCCGAATGAATGCATTTTTTATTCATTATTTTTTACATTCACAATGCTTTCGGTTTGGATATTCGCTTCGTATAAGGGACCGTGAAGTGCATACTTTTGTTTGCTTAAAATCCTACAATTATTGAATCTGCTAGAAAACGAAGATCGATAATTCGTTTTGCAACAATAAAGTAAGTGCACTGCCATTGGTATAGCAAGGTAATTGATGCCTAGGATACAATATTATTTTTGTGGTCTTTTGCATATTTGATGTTACAATACGAAAAGAAGTATTTCTGTTTTGTTTTGGTATTTATCTTTCACACTACACAGTCACTGTTCACGGTCGTTTATAAAATAACGCTGCATTGACTTTCAGGATACAGAGTATAATTCCTTTCAGATTAAATAGTTTTCTTAAATTAATATAAGGTTTAAAGCCTTATCAAACTTTAACGAGCATAAATTAAAAAGTATTTTTTGAATGTTTAAATGATTAATCGAGATATTATGAAATTACATTTTAAAATTGAGATTAAACAGAATATTTCATGTTATGAAACAAAAGCTACCATTGATAATTAAAAGATGACCAAGACATTTTTTTTTACTTTTTACGTTAAATATTCGAATTTCTTTTTTTTATGAATTTTTAAAATGACGTAAGAACATTTTTATCTATATTAAAATATCATATATAAAATGAAAAATAATTTATATCACAAGAATAAGAATACTAAAAATTAGACAAGATGACAAGACTAACAAGAAGAAGATCTATTAAGAAGATCATTTTTAAAAATCAAAAATCGGTATGTAAGAACAAATTCCTAAAAGAGTGAGGCACTGCTAGAAATACCTTAAATAAGATCAAGTCTTTTTAACATTTATAATATATTTGAATTTTAATAAATGATTGTAAATTTTCTATGTTGTGATATTACTTGTGGTTTAAATTCTTTGCCGTCTTATTTTCAGATATTTCATAAACGGTATTTCTTTTTCAATGCATAAATAAAAGCGTGATTGGTTTTTTTAAAATTTAATATTTTCTACGTTTTAGTCTTTAAGAAATTTCATATTTCAAAGGTATATTTAAATGGAATTTCGCAATGAGTGTTTTTTCAAATCCATTACCAGATGTGTAATCAAAATTTATATGAAATTAATTGATTTATTCATGTGTCATATATATGTTCCAAAAATATTATATTAAGGCTACACAGTACCCTAAAATGACAAAAGTATCGTTTTTTTTGCATTTTTCGATGGCACATACGATTGGGAAACTTGACTCCAAATTTTACATCTGATATCCAAATAGTTTTAAAGATTTTGAAATTTTCCGAATGTTGTCAGTCTCAAAATTTTATAGAGTGGTTAGTTTCGTTTTCATTTTGAAGCATTTTCACATTATTAAAATAAATTAATCAAAAATATTTTATGAATAAATCAATTCCTTGTGTAAAACAATTATTTTAACTTCAACTTTCACTACTCAAATCGTTTCTGTTTGTTTATATTCTGTGTTCTTATTGAATTCTCATTACTACCCAACTGATATTCATAAAAACGACTTTTTCAAGACGAATATTAATTTTTACACAAAGTTTATTTTATTTAGAAAATTTGCAGTACTATATTATTGTTTTTTTATTCATTTTTCTGTTGAGAAAATGCCACTACCGAAAAGTTATCGATTTGTTAGGAGACAAAATGTTTTGAAGAGCTGGCAGAGTAATTGCATACTATTTCAAATAAGGAAAAACATATTCATTCATATTGAGTCAAAATAGTGTTTTAGTGCATTTTATAAAGTGGGAAATAACATAATAAAAAATTAGAGCTCTACAAGCATTATTAGTTTTTGTTTGATGCCTTTACAAACTTTAAATGCATTTTTCTCAGACTTTTATCTTTGGCGATGCAAGTGTTTTCTATTCCCTAAGGTTTATTTTCAATTCAAGGTAGTATTGAAATTTTTTGTACATATTTTCATATATATGTTCTATAAGAATTAGCTTGGATTTAGGCCTGAGAGTTCTAGTTATTTTTTTTTTAAAGGCCAAAGTTGATATTTTTAGAATTTTCATGCTTTTTCAGGTTTTTTCACAAAATAGTAACTATCAAAAAATAAAAAAAAGAGTCAGATCATCAATCCCATGCTAACTTATGTTCCCAAGAATACAAGAAATATAATTCACTTGAAATAACTCAAAAATATTAAAAATTAAGAATTTTATAAGAAGTTTTAAAAAAACTTAAAAAATTTCAATTTTTTAAATTTTAAAATAATAGCTATTGATAAAATGACATTTTTAAATAGGAATCTGTTTATTAATATAATCCAAAAATAAAGTCAATTATTTATTTTATTATTACTGTCTCCAAGAAAAGTTTTGAAAAAGGGTACTATGTAGCCTTAATGTATTGTCATTGGGTATACACCACTACAGAAACTTTTCTAATTTCAAAACGCAAGTGAACCGAAAATCGGCTTACAAACATAATATTTACAAACTCGAAAGAAGTCAAGTTAAATGAAAATGTGTAAAAATCCGCCGCACTTTATTTTGTTGAAACACTTTATTTAGTTTCAATAGTTAATAGTCTGTAGTCATTGTTGTTCAATCCTCTGAAGATTTTTTAATAGCTAGAAATCTTTCATTGTAAAATGAAAAGAAATAAATATAAATTCACATAAAAAGTACATGAAAATTATTCTGAATTACTCAGGTTCAGGAAAACAGATTACACAACTGTGGAAACTCAGAATATCCCCTGATCCAATACACTTGAGTGGAAAGGAAGCACGAGTTTCGGTTCAAGCTGACCTCTACGAAGACATATAATACGGAGCTCGAGTTCACATCAAAATCTGGAAAGTCACAATGGGGGTATTTATATCCCAGGTCCCTGCTTTCTGCCAACGGGATGGTAAGATTCTTTTTATCTTGTTTCATAATGCCTCATTTCTACATTTGCAGCACGTCTTTATGCAGTTATGGAATGCATTTTTTGCTTTTCCTGCGCGATTTAAATGACACTGAGACTGTAACGTAGATTGGTTCTCTTTGAAATCGAACTCGAGAGTTATATTGCATTTATAGACAGCAATACCTTGAGCATCAGCGTTGGGCGGGACCGCCGAAAAAAGTGTTTTAGATACGATTGCATAAGAATTTTCATTCCTAATAGGGAAGGCATGGAAAACAGAAGTTTGAGAAAAGTATATAATACAGAACGTATTTTCATACACATATATACAAAATTATTATAAAAGAATAAAAATAAAAGTGTTACACAAATTGGAGTTATTTGGTTGTCGGAGCCTTCATAAAATCTCATCACACTCCTCCGGAGTATCAACTACTTTTCTCTCACTTGCAATTTATTCACGGCGAATAATTAAAGAAATATATATATATATTTTCCCAGCACATGTAACTTATTAGAG
>BGPR01048889.1:0-11439 GCA_013235015.1 Araneus ventricosus
TCGTCCACAACTTATTTATTATAGAAAAGACTCTTTCTACGAGTGCATTAGTGCCATGCAAACATAGAATATATTCAATAAACCATTTATTTTTTTCCCTCAAAACAGGACCTCTAATCTTTAGGTAATAGTAAGCACGTTAAAAAAACGCACATTTCTTCAGATTTTATTCATTGATGGAAAGAACAGGAATGAAGACGTGAAAATATTTAAATTTATGTGATCTTGTGTTATTCTGAAGAACACATTTTTGCTTCAGTATATTTGGTGTAGATTTTTTAAAAAATGAAATTCTTGGCAGGATTTCTTAAAATTTACTTTGGTAATTAACGTTGCTTTATAAAATGCGACTTGCAGTTGTGTTTTCTGGCTCTTCCACAACGTATTCATAAGAAAAAAAACTCTTTCTACGAGTGCATTAGTGCCATGCAAACATAGAATATATTCAATAAACCATTTATTTTTTTCCTCAAAACAGGACCTCTAATCTTTAGGTAATAGTAAGCACGTTAAAAAAACGCACATTCATTCAGATTTTATTCATAGATGGAAAGAACAGGAATGAAGACTTGAAAATATTTAAATTTATGTGATCTTGTGTTATTTTGAAGAACACATTTTTGCTTCAGTATGTTTGGTGTAGATTTTTTAAAAAATGAAATTCTTGGCAGGATTTCTTAAAATTTACTTTGGTAATTAACGTTGCTTTATAAAATGCGACTTGCAGTTGTGTTTTCTGGCTCGTCCACAACGTATTCATAAGAAAAAAAGACTCTTTCTACGAGTGCATTAGTACCGGACAAACATAGAATGTATTCAATAAACCATTTAATTTTTTCCCTCAAAACGGGACATCTAATTTTTAGGTAATAGTATGTGTGTTCAAGAAAACGCACATTTCTTCAGTTTTTATTCATTGATGAAAAGAACAGGAATGAAGACGTGAAAATATTTAAATTTATGTGATCTTGTGTTATTCTGTAGAACACATTTTTGCTTCATATTTGTTGTAGATTTTTTATAAAATGAAATTCTTGGCGGGATTTCTTAAAATTCACTTTGGTAATTTACGTTGCTTTATAAAATGCGACTTGCAATTGTGTTTTCTAGCTCGTCCACAACTTATTCAGATTTTTCCCTCAAAACGGAAGATCTAATTTTTAGGTAATAGTATGTGTGTTCAAGAAAACGCACATTTCTTCAGTTTTTTTTCATTGATGAAAAGAACAGGATTCTGAAGAACAAATATTTGCTTCAGTATATTTGGGGTTGATTCCAAATGAAGAATGAAATTGTTGGCAAGATTTCTTAAAATTTACTTTGGTAATTAACATTGTATTTATTGCGATTTGCTTGTGCATTTGCCACTTCAGTGTTTTTTCGCTTATCCACAACTTATTCATAAGAGAAACGACCCTTTGTATTGGTATAATAGTGCCCTATAGTCATAAAATATTTTCAATAATTATACGAAAGTTCGTATGACTTACATTATTGGCGTGAAAGCTTTCGAACAGTTCCATTCAACGACCTTCCGTTGAAATATTCCCAGTGTTTCATTCTGTCACGTCATCCCATGTAATGCAGTTAGAACTAAGCGCGAGATAGGAGGCTTCTGACCAACTTATGTGTGACACGTATAGCGCATGCTCTGTCATCGCCGGGCTACTAGACGTTACCGTAGGATTTTTTGATTTTTGGCGCCTTCTTGTTTCAAATTGTTATTATATGTTGTTCTCTTTCTGAATACGGGACATTTGGTCCCGTTCAAAACGGGACGTATGGTCATATTAGTTACTGCATGATGCAGAAATCGTTCAAAATTCTCTCCATGGCAGACAGTTGACCCTACAGCTACGAAATTTAGCACTTAGTTATTTTTGGGGTAGTAGGTGTTCACTAAGAAAGGGCTTTTAAAAATTTTAATTAGATTTTTAATTAAAAATTAATCGAATTGTTAACGTTTTCCCTCAATAGTTCCAGAGAATCTAATCGCACAAAAACCATTCTAAAACCATTTTAAAATTCAAAAGTTAGCCTTTGACTAATGCCAGTTTTATTTCCTTAAAACTTTTCTCTAATTGTGAGAGACTATTAAAAAATATTTTTAAACATATTTTATAACACTTCTTTCTCGTTTTAGTTGCTGCGTTGATACACATGGACAGTGTGACAACTATTAAATACAAATTTTTGTTTGCACGCTATAATTGAGAGTAAGTTCGACGCTGTCGACGGTCGTGTTCCGTTTAGAATTTTCAAATTGAGCGAAATAAACGTAGCATAATTTGAAAGAAAAAGTCCAGATGCCAGCACAGTTTGAGCTGAATTAAAGTCAATAATTGTGTGTTAAAATTTAAGTTCTTAAATTTCATCCTTTTTAACTCGAAAACACTTCTCTGGTCATTTTCAATGGAGTCAGTTCATTTAACGACACAGTACTCCACAAAGCAAGGAAATATTGATGGATACAAAGAAGAAAATGAATATAAAAAATGATTGTAACACTGAACTAATTTTGTTGGTAAGTACCTTCGTGGATAAACGTATTTGCATTTGCTAATATATCCATGGAGACAAATTGTACGGGTTATACCTAGGGCGCTGTTTATCCCCAGGCTTTTTTATATCATTTGTGAAGTGTAGTGAGCTCTAAGTTCTTTGAAGATAAGGGAGAATTAACTGATTGCCCCAGCAAACATTAAGAAAAACTATTTTTCATAAATATATTTCTTTAGTTTGGAGATTCATTCATAATCGGACAGATTTATTCAAGGGAAAAGGATTAGCGGAGAGGAAAAGAATGAATTATGTATTGAGTGATCATCATTATCTGCTAAAATGTAACATTATGGTTCATCCATCAGTTTTCTGAATTAAATTTTTTAAAAGAGAAAATCCTCTTTGAGAGCATTTAGATATTTAATTAAAAAGTAGCGTCTATGGACGAGTTTTCTGGTTTGTTTATTTACATTAAAAACCTGAACTTCCGCTTTGAAGGTTCGATTGACTTAGCATTACACCGGAATGACGTGGGAACAGCATTTTAATGTAAATAAACAATACAGAAAGCTCATACATAAAAGAATTTAAAATTTATTTAAGGTCCTCGACTTTTTAATGTTTAGCGACATTGATTATTTTCTTGTTTTTGTAAAAATCGTTTGATTTTATTCTTTTTTCATACGTCAGTGTTAAAGTTAATTTAGAATTTTGAATATATAGGAAATGCCAGTGGAGCCAATGACATAAACTCAATGTATATTTATTGCGTAGGATAGTTATTTAAAATTACCCTAATTTATTCTATATAAATGTTGATCTTCGTTGATCTAATTACTTAAAGAAATTTAGAAAATCGAAATCCTTATAGCTAATTGCATGACGATGCACTTTATAATGCAAAACAAAAAATGTCTGCTGAGTCGATCACATTGGTTGAATTACTAACAGCTTGCATATTCATTTGTCAATATTCGGTGTGCTTTCGACTTATGATCGTATTCGGTATATCATTTTTTATTAATATTTCGCGCGTTTGAACTGTCGGTTGTTGCTTTCTACTTTAGCTGCTGCTGTTTTGGCGGTATTTGTTTCCTGTTTTTTCGCCAAAAGAACAAAAAGTGGATTGAGATCATACTATACATAAACAGTATAGCCGTCCCGCCAAGGCACACGGCAAATCTGAAAACCGGTCGAGCAATAAACTGCTCCTACAAAAGAACTCCTAAGGCTACAAAGCAACTAATAGTAGAAGGTTTTCTCAAAGTAAATGACTAAGAACGCGAAAAAGAAGTCGACAAAATGAAAACAAAAAACAAAGAAAATAGAGAAAAGTCCCTTACCACTGTGCGACCATCGAGACTCACCTCGTCTCAGATAAAAGACAAAATATGAAATAGTAGCCACTCTAGATGACAAATAAGATCAAAGATCAAAGCCCAATTCCAGGCAAAATACAAAGGATACTAGTGTTCTAAACAGCAACTGACAATATAAATATATGCAAAAAATACAACACAACTATACACTACCCATAAAATCGGGCAAGAATTTGCACAAAGTCGGTACCAAAGTTGGCGCCGATGTTCATATACAATAAATACCACCTACTCTCAATTAATTCAATAGATAATATTAATAAATTGTTGCAATTCTTACATAGAATTAGACTAAAAAGTTAAGAGTGGTTACCAATGAAGAATTTTAATTAACAGTATTAATCAACCAGAAAAGGAGCACAAAGAACACTAACTGTTCAAATCGTCCGGAGCCAAACTGGGCTGCAGACTAACGAAATCTAAAATTCCCTTTACCTATACACCTAAACAGGCTGCATATATACTAATCAGTAAATTCTTCAAAGATGAATACAGTTGTATGCAATCAACAAAATACAATACACTTACAAGTTGCAATAAATAACATACTAAAGTTATCCAAAATATATACAAATACAAATTGAGATCATACTATAGAAACGCTAGAAGATTTCGTAAGTAACCAACATTTCAACATTATCATGTTTTTCGGCTGCCATTATTTCTGTCAATTGACCTTTACGAAAAATCGTTAAGCACGGTAATCAACGGCTGCCGATATCTAACAACTTGAATTAGTGACTATATTATCGTGCGCTATGTGGATTTCGTCGTGTCCTTTTTATTTTTATTCAATGTTCTGCTGAGTCAATTACATTGGTTGAATTACTAACAGCTTGCATATTCATTTGTCAATATTCGGTGTGTTTTCAACTTATGATCGTATTCGGAATATCATTTTTTATTAATGAATAATTTTGTGCTTGTATTTCTCAAAGTTTCCTGAAAGTTCTATATTTATGCTTATTTACCTATTCAGATATTTCTCGAAAATTTTGTAGATCTTATTTATAGTCTATCACGCAATCGCAGCTCAGTTAATTTTGCAATCACTTAATGCGAGAGGTTCCTTTTAACATGATAACATTTTTCTATAAACTGGAGGATTCGCTTGCAAAATTTGCATTAAAAAATGCCAAAACCATTTTTGCCACGATGGTCAGAACTAGAGGCTCGATTTTCGAATTTTTAAAAAATTAAGTCATGAACATTACAGCTACATTGTTTTTCATTTTCGAGAGAAGCTATGATAAATTGTTACTTGCTAGTTTGATTAATAGAGGATTTTCTTCCTTGTTGCAGCGCCATATGCCGAATTCCATTCATACAGGTGTAGAAAAGATGTTTACAAATTTTAAGTGAAGATCATGTATACATAATATGACCATACGTCCCGTTTCGAGCGAGACCATGCCGTTTTCAAGTAGCATGTCCAGGTGTCCCCAAGCGCAGCTTCGGAACGAAAAAATGTCCCATTTCCATAAAGAGAGCAACCACTGATGGAGCAGTGGACTTGTTCTATGTAGAATTATAAATATCTGAATCGGTGAATTTAACCAAAATAGCCACATGGAAAGAAATTCAAAGTCGAATGAAAAAGGATTTATTAATTGTAACCAAGATACGGCAGTACTTGATGTGTATTTACTTATTAAATACATTACACTTAAAAAATGACAGAATGGCGTACTGGGAATGTTTCACCTGAAAATCGTAGAGTGGAATAATTCAAACATTTACACAACAATAATTTGAATCATGCGAACTTTCTTATAATTATTGAATATATTGTTACGATACAAACATCTTTAAATTATAGGTAAGTAAAGTCGCTTACCTTTGTTTGGACGTATCTCGTTTGCTTCATACTGAAGTGGCTTTATTCCAATCTGAAATATCTCAATTATGTGGCAGGTATGAAATCAGGGAGTAAATCTTTAGGAATAAAATTATTTAATAATGATTAAGTTTACATGATTAATTTTACATTTACAAAAGTTAGAAAAAGGGGATTACAAAAACGCGCGTAGCATAGTTGGCCGCCAAAACGAGAGCAACTAAACAAAACACCCTGGTGGCGGGGAAGGAAAGTTCTCTTCAGTTAAAACTGGTTACAGTTAAGTTCAGTCCGTGGTGGTTTCCGACAATATTTTATGTCTATCGGGCACTAATGTACCAATACAAAGGGTCGTTTCTCTTATGAATAAGTTGTGGATAAGCGAAAACACACAGTTGCAAGTGGCAAATGCATAAGCAAGTCGCAATAAATGTAATGTTAATCACCAAAGTAAATTTTAAGAAATTCTGCGAAGAATTTCATTCTTCATTTGGAATCCACGCCAAATATACTGAAGCAAATATTTGCTCTTCAGAATAACACAAGATCACATAAATATAAATATTTTCACGTCTTCATTCCTGTTCTTTTCATTAATGAATAAAAACTGAAGAAATGTGCGTTTTCTTGAACACATATACTATTACCTAAAAATTAGATGTCCCGTTTTGAGGGAAAAAATGAATGGTCCGTAGGTATACAGAACCAAGTAACTTTTGCAACTTAACAATATGGGGTCAGAAACAAAGCTACAAAGGCTTTTTTGTCAATGAATTAAGTATAAGAAAAATACATTAGGAATACAGAACCAAGTAACTTTTGCAACTTAACAATATGGGGTCGGAAACGCAAGGGGGACGCTACAAGGGCTTTTTTGTCAATGAATTAAGTATAAGAAAAGGACACACCAGATAATAAGGCCCAACACAGATTTAATCGAAACAAATTCACAATAGCAAAAATTCACACGTTGTTGTTCATGCAAATGTAACCCATTTGCATGAATATGCGAACCGTGTATCGGTTCGGGAGGCAAATCCTTTGAATTCTTACTTTAAGAACTTCAAATGTTTGTTGTCAACAGTGATTCCTACTTGACATTATCGTATTTTCCATGCTGCATTCGACTTGTAATGCTGTTATGCATGCAACTGAGTTGTTGTGCTATTGTGAATGTTCATTCCATTAAACCTGTGTAGTACACTTTATCTGATGTATGCGTTTTCTTACAAAATTAACTGGCAAAGAATCCCCTATAGTTTTATTTAAAAAATCCTTCCAATTTTATTCGCATAAAGCTATAATGAGACTGCGCTATCTTGCAAGAAACCGAATTGTAGGATAGTTTTTCAAATATAATTCCCGCTGACGCAGAAAACATAAGATTTCTTCTTGTCACGACTTCTCATGCGAATTCTAAAAATAGCTCTCCCGTAGTTCTGCTGTTGACAGGTGAATTTTCTGTTGATTTGGAGGCTGAGTATCTAGATTTGTAGAAAGGTGGTGCAGTGATGGCTAGATACGAGTTCGATTTTTCGAATCTTAATAAAGATCCTCTTGCAGGTGAAGTTAAGAAAAAAATTAATGTTGTAGAATTAAATTATCCCTGTTCAGAATACTTTTTTGGAAAAACATTAGCAGATTGTGTTAGGAGCGCCAAATCTCGGTTGTATCCTTTCTAGAACATGGTGAAAACAATAAAATTGAAAGAAAGATAAAAATTTAGAAAATAAATTTAATGAAAACAATGACGGGAGGCTGTCTTTTTCAGACAGCCGCTGATGTTAAAGGCGTAGGACTACTTGACTCGCGTGTCTCTTTTCCGATTTTCAACTTTTTTTTTGTATCTTCTGTTGTTACCCTTTATCTCTAAAATAAGACATTAGTTCTGTTTTTAACATATGTAGTTATCGAGACATGGAGGATCGCGTCACCAATTCATGCGTATTTTTGCCCAACTTTGTGACTCAGTAGTCGCTGAACTACATTTCCGATTTTCATTTTTTTGTAACTTCTGTTGTTCCCTTTATCTCTAAAATAAGACATTAGTTATGTTTTTAACATATGAAGTCACCGCGATATAAAGGATCGCGTCACCAATTCATGTGTATTTTTTCCCAACTTTGCGGCTCGGTAGTCACTGGACTGCCATTCGGATTTTCAATGGGTTTTTTCTGTAACTTCTGTTGTTACCCTTTATCTCTAAAATAAGACATTAGTTATGTTTTTAACATATGTAACTACCGAGATATAGGGGTCTCCCATACAACGTTTTTGAGGCGTTTTGGCATGTGAATCCAATTCCTTCCTGAGACCCAAATGGGAGGAACGTAGTCCTACGTTAAAAAATATCATTTATAGATTGTTTACAGAAAAATTTCTTGGTCTTGGAATTCTAGTTTTGTACTAATAATGCCCACCAATGGAATATTGGGTTAATTTATGGCATGACTGAGCAACATTATTCGGAGGAAGTAAGTTATGGATTATATAATCCGGCCGAGCTCTTAACTAGCGCTATTTAAAGATTGGTAGACCGATGTGCGCTTTAACAACGAATTGATGGCTGCAGTCGGGTTTGCTGCTGAGGGTGGTTTTGGTTTTCTTCTAAATAAAATATAAATGTAGGTCATTTTCCTCTGAAAGTCATCCAGGAATGCAATATACATCATATGTTGAAACTAAGTCAGATTTTTACCCCAGTTCTTTTCAAAATGCTCCGATATGTCTTTGAATAACAGATGAAACCACACTTCCCGGTCATGATTCCTTGAATCATAGACTTGATTGCTATGATTCTGTGTCAAAAGGGATCAGAGCCATCACATTCAAAAAACCCTGTTCCCATGATCCGTGTTTCAGCTTTCCTTGCTTGAAGTACGCATCATCTCCCGTCATGAATTCGTAAAGGATCTTGGCTGCTCGAGGGTTTGTGGGGTGGCTCGAACGTTCCGGAGAAATGTCGGTAAATGCTCGGCCATCAAAGGAAGCGAGTCGACGGACGGAGAACTCAGTTCCTAATTCCTAGGGGATATTGTAGATTGTATATGCGTTGTGGAAACACTGCGGCTGGTCGTATTACGACTGGCAAATGAATCCCCAACAACGCAAGTGAATCACCTAAAAACTGACCATGGGTGCGAGTGTTACCCCAGTGGTTTGTTTCTATTTCACTGTCCATTCCTGTGTGCCTTGAAACCAGCGGGAGTGGCCTCCCCTAAACTTTCTCGTATACTTCTCAAACAGTTGTCATTTCCCTTACCTCTGCGTGGATAAAAAATTCTAACCTACTGTAACCCAGAATTCAATGACTATCAGAAGGTTTATCATTGTAGATTATAGTGATAGTAAAATATTTAGGTGAAGAATCATATTCAAAGAGATGCGTTTGTATTAAAACTTAGCAATATTGATTTTCTATCAAACTCTAGCAATGCAAGCTCCGTGTGTGGAGGAGAAAACAGGAGAAAATGACCTCGTTCGTTATCGCCGAATAGCTTGCGCATGCGCAGAGATTGCTTCCAGTACGCAAGTAAAACGAGGAGAAAGTGACGTAATTCTTCCGCGTGCACAGAGATTGCTACAAGTACGCATGCGTATGGAAAATCGTATTCGAAATATTAATTATGCAATTTGAACGCCTTTTTCTTAACCGATTGAAACGAAATTTGGGCACAGATCTATAATTAATGTTAGCTACCATCATACCAATTTTTATTTATCTAGCCAAAGGGTTTAGTAGATATAATTTTTACAATTATGCGATTATACAGTCCGATAGACAGTCAACCCTTCAACGGATTTCGTCCAAACTTTGATACGGACATACATTCATGATGATAAAACTGTGTACCAAATGTTATCCATCTAGCTATTCAAGTTTTTGAGTTATAGTGTTGACATGAACGCGGACAGACAGAAAAAAAGACTTCCCTTACACGGAATTTGTCCAAAATTTGGTAAAAACCTACAAATTATGTGTCAAGATCACATACCAAATTTCCTCCCTGTATCTCTAATAGTTTTCGAGTTATCGTGTTCACAGACACACATACATAATTTCAAAATTGTGTTTTTCGGACTCGGGGAGGTCTAAAACGTGGAGATTCGTCAAAATCTCGAGTTCGAATTTTTTGACGATTACAATACTTTCTCTTTGTGTACTTCGTATACGAGAAAGGAACACGGACCATAGAAATGGAGCTTAACAGATATTTGATTGTGTCGGTTATTTTTAATGCAATAAAATCTTACATTCGTGGTCTTCTTCAAAGTTAAAACTTAAATCACCAACAACCCAGATTTGGTTTAATGTTCTATGCATAAAGTGTTGTTCCGCACATTGCACAACTGTTGAGATAAAAGAAATATTTTACTGTCTGTTTGGCAGCTTTTATTAAAAACGTGCCAAATTCGAGGGAATATATTGAGGCGCTAAATCGTCTAGACTTGGAGCATTCTTTAAATTCTTCTCACGTACCTCCCGTATATCTCTTCCCTTCCTTTCACTACACTTTTTATTCCTTCCGTTTGGATCTCCGGGCTGCATTTCGAACACAAACCTAATACACTTCTTGATCGAAGGAAGAATAAGGGAGTTGGTGGGAATGTTTCGAAAACCCTTTCTCGGTGTAATTTTGCCCCTTTCTTCATGCTCCACACGTTCTGTAAAAAAGGAATGTTCTTACAGTGGTGGAAGCAGCATTTTCTTCCCCATTTCACTCCTTTCGAACAATAAATGGCGACTTTCATGGTGGGGACACTGCCCTCTTTATCGTTTGGTGAATCGTTGCGAATATCATATTCACTTTAGAAGCAGTGGGATGCCTTTTGCTATCAAATGCTTATTTTTCTCTTTTTGGTCCATTTTATAAAAGTTCTTCAAATGCCTTCCATTTACAAACGTTTCAAATGGCTATTCTCTTTATCTTCAATATAAAGCATTCCACGGTTAGCTCTTTCATGTTTTCTTTCAATTTTTTTTTTGAAGTATTCTGCAATATTTTTCTTCTTTCTCGTAATCGTCAAAAAATTCGAGCTCGATATTTTCAGCGTTTCACACCGAAAAACGCATTTTTGGAATTATGTCTGTCGGTCACTCTACTTGTCTGTCTGTGAATACGGTAATTCAAAAATGCAGATAGTTAGATATATAAAATTTGGAATATATTTTATTGCTAAAATTGGGAATTGAATATCACTTAATTGTCTTAGATCACAATATTAAATGAATTATTCATAATTTAGTGAAATATTTAAATTTGAATAATTTATTTGGCAATTTGAAATGTACCAAAATTTGGACAAAATTCGTCATCGATGTGCATGTGAACATTTCTACTGAAAAACACAACGAAATAGATAAATTAAAATTTAATAGGTGGCCTTGTCACCATAATTTTATATTTAGACAACATTTTATTTTGAATCGATCAATGGTGCAAAATGCATAAATGATTCTCCTCTCCAAACAACAACCATATTATGGAAGCATATTAGAAACTCAGAACTCAAAACACTCCGCTAGTTTTTACTACTTTAACGAAATCATTATTCATCTATGCATTTAAAATAATTGCCAAAACCAGAGGATCAGTCCCCAGACCCAACCACTGGACTGACAATTTTTGTTCCATATGAAAGCTTATGACTTCTAGGTATGTTATCAATGGTCGCCTACACTCCACCCACCTTCCATTTTCGAGAGAAATTGAAAAAAAA
>BGPR01048891.1:0-11439 GCA_013235015.1 Araneus ventricosus
TAGTAATTCTCTGCTATGACTAATGAAGAGGAGTCAGTGGCGAATCCGGGGGGGGCTATCGGGCTACAGCCCCCCCAGAGCCAAGCCAGAATTCTTGATTTAATTTAACATCATTACAACTGTTTCTTCTTAATTTTTCTCTTTAAAATTAATAAAAACGTTTCAACATTGCTTTCTGGCTTGAAAATTTTGCTACTTTTGTAGTCATTCCATTTGTACTTGTAGCACTGACGCGGTCGAAGACATTTTTTGGCTGGTTATTTCATTGTATATTTTATTAAATTATCGAAAGTATTGTTCTTTATGATTCTTATTGTCAGGTGAGTAAAGTCTCTTAAAGAGTTTTGGTTTACTTTAGCCTTGAAGTTTGACATTCATCACGACGATACAAAGTTTTTATGCCCTCAGCCCCCCCCCCAGACCGGAATCCCAGATTCGCGACTGAGAGGAGTTGTATAGAGACGAGCTTGCTTGGAGAATATAGCAGATGCGCAGAGCGTCGTAACGCTCGCTTAGCCTAACACTAAATATGAAAACATAATATGAGTGAGCAAAAATCCATCTCCATGTTTCCATTCTTCATAGAGTAATCCTATTACTCGCAAATAATCACAGATCACGTCAAAAATTCAATTTAAATAGGCTGTCAATGTTCATCATGCACCATTATGAATTTGGTGGCCACGACGTTTGGCAATGAAGCTATCTGTGTATCTTTAAAACTAATTGGCATGTGTGCACAATTTAGTTAATAATAATTGTGCACACCCGTCCGTTAGTTTTAAAGGTACACCAAAACGTGAAATCTCTACGCTCAAAATAATCGAACTTCTTATATCCCGTTAGCAGAAATTTTACTTTCAAATACTATGTTTTTCCCCCTATGTTAATATAAAAAGAACATCCTGTTAGAAACAGATATTTTTTCATAAAAACGAGCGAAACATTTTCTAAAAAAAAAAGTTACGAAATGTTTATCATTTTCTTTTATTTCGAGGAAAAACTTATATTTTCTAAAAGATGTGTTTTGATGTCATTTAACTGATCATAGCTACTACCTACTATAGCCTAAGCTGGTACTTTGACAGTAAGGAAGAGGCTGTAGCAACCTTGGTACCAGACCGCTTTACCATTGAATGACGTAGATCGTGTTTCTAGGCGTCTCTCCGTTGGATTTCGCCACCAACCAGAGATAGATATTTTTTAAAAATATCGTTTGAGCAATTCAATTACATCAATGTTGGCGAGTGGGGGTGGAAGAAGCGCACGGGCCACAATCTCAGAAACCCACTGCTTAACAAAAAAGTTAGGGGCATGACGAGAATTGATTTATCATAGTAATAAAAATTTGTTTCAGTTGCTACGAAGTTAGCAGCAGTGCCTTAACTGTATATGTGCTATAGGCCCAGAGGCCAATACGTCCTTGTCGGTGGGAGGGGGTTGACCTTCTCTCGTTTCATATAACACATATTTGCTCTCAAAACAAAAATGGAAAGTTATCAGGCGGATCGATTCTTTTTTACCTTGAATTTAAGTAATACATAATTTGTGCATTACTTATTAAAAAATGGAAGCTTGAGAAATACCGATTTAAAATTGATTCATGACACACTATTTGAACAGTCTACCCACTTTCTATCAGTAAAATTTTACCATCCTTCTCGGTTTATTAGAAGGGAAGAAACAGCAATTTAATTGTCGGTACATGTGTTTGTTATTATTCATTTTCGTAAAAGCACAGCTGGAAAAAGCCCGCTAATTCCAAATTAGGGCGCGAGGAAAAGCCTCTTTACGTCTTAACAGCTATTCCTTCCATACATTAAATACATTTCCTTAAAAATGTAAGACCGATTTCCTTTCGATAACAGTTATTGAATATTATAGATTTCCATTGCATCAAACAGCTGAGAGATGCCGATTTTAATAGAAATGTGACACAATATTTAAATACTCCGTCCATTTTCTATCAGTAAAATCTTGCCTTCCTTCTCGGTTTATTAGAAGGGAAGAAGCAGGTATTTGTTGTCGGTACATGTGTTTGTTATTATTCGTTTCCGAAAAGAAGCTTTCAACGAATTTTTTGACAATTACAATACTTTCTCTTTGTATACGAGAAAGTCGAAGAGGCATGATTTTAAAATTATTTTTAAGAAATTCTATTTAAATCCCAATTATACCGAAAACTTTACAAAGTTAAAAACATCCAAATATCCATTAAAATAATTATTCCCGTGATTAATCGCAGCAAATTTACAAAAAAAAATCTTGAAGTAGATGAGGCAGACAAAAGACACCCGCCCACTGCCCCTCAAGGAGTAAACAATGCAATTATATGAAACGCCATACACAATGGATCAGATCGCTCAATTATCTCGTCAAAAATAAAAAAAAAAATCTAACAGCCTAAAAACAACAGAAATCGTAAGCGAAATAAATGCCCATGTTCTGGAACTACTGAATTACCACAATTATGATGCTAATAATGAGATCTGTTAAAGAAAATTTCTTTTGGAATTTTTTAAAAGCTGGAAAATTTATTTAAAATTACAAACATGCACTTAATGTTGCTTTCTGATTTTACTTTCCTCCTTTTCTTAATATTGTATTTTGACATTCATACTTTTTTTATTTTTACATCTTTATTGCTTTTTCCCAAATGCTTTGGCAGGGCGAGATAAGTAAATCTTTATTTTAAATATCTTTATTCGGAGATAATTCATTCTAATTTGTTTTGATTACCTCGAATATTCTGCATCGGCTTCAAATTCCAAATTTCATAACATAAAACAGGGATGAGATTGGCAAAAAAGCAAAAAGACTGAAATCATACGCGAGCAAATAATTTGTATCATAATTTATACGCGAAAGAAGTAAAACATCAAAACATGCAACATGATGAAAATATTACATTATAATAATTAATAACTTAATTATTTATAATTCAGTACGTATAAATAAGAAAAATAATATTAAATTATTATTAAATCTTTCAAATTAAAAGCTAACAAACAAGTTTAACACATCATCAGGGGCATCAGAAAATACAAAATTAGACATTAAAACATATTTACTACCTGTACATCACTGAGATGCAACATTCACCCAACAGAAGTCTGAGAAGAATTATATTTAATAGCCTTTTGATAAAAGTTAGCTCAAAAAATAAATAAAAATAAGGACAAATAATTTCATTTTGCTTCGTGCAATAAAAAAGTGTGTAAAGTGCTCTTTACACACTTAGTGCTTTTGTGTAAAGTAAGCTCGTTATAAATTATAACAATGTATCATATACTGAATTCTGTTTTATTTTTATTTTCCTACCTTTTTGCAAAAGTAACAGTACAATGATTTTGCACCTTATAAAGTGAGAGGGGTTGAGAAATTGTACAGTTACAATGACAGATTCATTTAGCATTATTGTTATTTGAAACCCTTTGAAACATTTCCTTAATTGTTAAAGAAGTGGTTTTCTTTCATTTTTTCATTGTGTGGCTTTTGTTGGTAACAGATCTCCATTAACACGCTTCACCCCTTGTTTTGGAGGGCTCCTACCTTTGACAGAATTTTCTTCAATAAAGGATGTGTTTGCATCCTCTGCAAGTTTATTTTTAATAAAGGCTAAAGTTTTTGCACAGTCGTCATTAGTATCTCTGTTTAATTACTAGCATAGCTGTCGGGTCTACATTATCTCTAGAATGCCTAGGTAAATCATCTGCTTTATTTTTATTTTGAGAAGATTTTTTAATGTCTTATTCCCTGCGTTTTTGGTGCATTTGCACAAAACTTTTTAGCTTCCTCTTTTGACAGGAGTTTTTCTTTTTTTATGTAGTTTATTTATTTGTTTTTGTTCCGTTTTTTTATTTCTTCATCTTAGTAAGCCCTATAAGATGACCTTAAATTCTCAACTAATTTCTTTCAACATTTTTATGCAAAAAAAATCTTTTTTTTTTCCTTTTTGCAAAATATGCCACAGAGGTTTTGTTTCCTACAAAAAGGTGGTACTTAATACTTTGAATGGCACTGAATGTTGGAATGTTCATCCTTGTAGAGCTTGCTGATATAATGTTGATTCGTGAGTAGAAGATGAATCAACTAGTTTCCTAGCCGGTGGAGTTAAGCCGCACTGTTGAGCATATTTTCCCAGAATTTTCTTTCGAAAACGTAAGATAGAAAGGTTTCTTTTCTTTGTGTAAAAGCGGAATTATTGGAAGGAAAAAATAAAAAATAGGAAATCCAAAAAAAAAGAAAGAAAAAAACGTAATTTTGAGAGGGAAAAAAAAAGATGAAAAAAAAAATATAAAAAAAAACGGAATTTCTCCAAAATAACAAAAAAGCGGAAGAATCTCATCCCTGAAAAAGAATAAAATAAAAACGATAAATCGCAATTATGATAGAGAGATAAGTCGGCGATCGCAGTTCCGAAGCAAAATGCATTTATGCCCGAGAAATGCATCAGGGTCAAATTCGATTCTCGTAATCTCATAGTTTTTTTTTTTTTTTCTCAGCAAAATTCGTTTTGAAAACAAATTTTGATTAGAAAGAATATCGAAAATTCACATTTAAAACAAAATTCTGAATTACTAACATAAAACAGTTATACAGAATTATTAGATAAGTTACTTTCAAAATACATAAGGATCATTGACTGGGCGGAATACGCTCCGCAGCTTTTACTGTATTATCAAATTAACCTGTCTTGATACTTTTTAGTTCTAGTGCAAAAATTAAAGTGAACAAAACAAAAATAAATTTAATAAAAACAGTTTTTAAAAACACTGTCATTAGTGTACTTAAAAGAAATTTTACTTCTATTTTTAGTATTTAATTTAAAATTCATTATTATAAATAATATGGAACATTGAAATCAATATTTTCTCATTTTCACTACCAGATGGCACCACTCGTATTAACTCAAAATTTAATTAAATTAATTGATTTATTGATAATTAAATTCTGAAAATATTACGACACACAAGTTTGCAAAATTTCACTTCACACAGGAAGTAAATGAAAAATCGTTTACAAAATCCCATCTTTAGAAATATAACACAAGTTAAGTTAATTAAAATTGTATACAAACACGAACTTCACACTATTAGTCCACGAGACGAGTTATACGCTTTGACGCGGATATGTCATTGTTTCTTCTTATTTCGGTTGTAATATGTATGTTTAAATAAAGGCCAACAAAAATTGTCCAGGCAGTGGCGAATCCAGGGGGTGCTATGAGACTGCAGCCCTCCCAAAGCTAAAACAGAATTCTTGATTTAAAAAAAAAAAAAAAAAACACGTGACAATTCTTCCTAGTTTGACAGACTCAAAAATTTTTCCACTTTTGTAGTCATTCAACTCGTACTTGTAGGTTGACGCGTTCGAAAACACTTTTCGGCTAGTTATTCCATTGTGTTTATTAATTATCGAATTATTGTAGTGTTCTTTATGATTCTTGTTGTCAGGTGAGTAAAATCTGGAAAGTTAGTGATTTGGTTTACATAAGCTATGAAGCCTGACATTCGTCACGACGATAAAAAATTTTATGACCTCACCCCCCCCCCGGACCAAATCCTGGATTCGCCACTGTCCTTAGGTCAATTTTCAGGGCAAATTTGAAAGGGAACGCTGTTAGAAGACGGGAATTGTCTGTTTAGAGCTTGACTCGGGAATTATACAAAATAGTAGATATGAAAAAGTAGCAGCACTTGTGGGGCAGCAAACTCAGTTTACGTTAAAACACACTTTTTGTTTAAGATTTGTTAAAAAAAAAATTCAAAGAATGTCAATAAAATTATACCAACAATATCCGATGACTTTGGGGTCTATTCTGGTCCCCACGGTTGAGTTGGGTTCCATTGTTAAAGTGCGGAACCCAACCCAACCGGGGGTACCAAAATAGACCCCTTTATCAACTCAGCCATATTATGCCCGAAAAATGAAGACTGCACAAAAAGCAACAAACACGTTATGCAAACCACCGTAGAACGAGATTGCAAAGTTTATTACTGTTGTGATTCTGTACAATCCGACGAGAGGATTGCCAATCATTTGCATCCTTTGGAATTCTTAAATAATTTAAACCTACCATACTTACCAACGCATAAGTTAATTTGGAGAAAAACACTATTGTGAAGTTGATCTGGCCGTTTCAATGCTAAACAGGACTTAATCAGTGGAACAAGAATAGTTGCCACGCGCTTCCATGAATACACTGTTGGTTAATTGACTGGAAAAACTGTTGACATACCACGAATTAACCTCACCCGACCCAACTACGCCTTTCTCCCAGAGGGACAAGTAGAGAGTTCCCGCTGAAAGTTGTCTTTGCACTGGCTATCATTAGACCTCAGGGAAAGCTTCAGAGAGCTGGATTACACTCCCTAAATGCTGTATTTATTCATGGACAACTCTGTGTAGCCTCTTCAAGAATCACTGAATCAAATAATATTTGTGAATCAATTATCGAATTGACAACCAAAAAATTCAAGACGATTGCATTCTGACACAAAATTTTGTGAACAAACAGGCATTGTTTAACACAAACAGGCAATAAGTTCACATCAATGAACGGCCTTTGAAATTCTTTTTCTATGCACTTCGTTGAGCATTTATTTTCAACAACCCAACAAAAGATTAAATCATTTTGGGGCGAAGTGATAGGTTGAATGTATGAAAGTTTCACACAAGTTACTGGTATTTATTAAATAAAACAGTGTAGAGAATTCATATAGGAAATAAATGATTGCACGAGGCCAGATGCTGAGAGTCTCAACAGATTGGATAAGTTTTCATTTTGACCACGCATCATTGTATTGTACCATCTGCTAGCAAGTGGATTATCCACCACAGTTACCGGATCTCAACTCGTAGGATTTCTTGTGAGGACCCTTGAAGGATGCGGTGCACTTAGAAAATCCCATGAGCTTGAGGAACAGGAGCACATCATCACTCATGAATGTGCAGCCATTACATTAGCGATTGATTTCGTGCTTCCTTTGAGCTATGTCATTTCTAGGAAATTGTTACGATTGATGAATATTTTGAGAACATTTTCATGTGTTTCCTGAAGTTTTCCAGCGACTGGCAGCTTCTGAAGATGGAGGCCAAAAGAAATAAATATTCAAAAGATCTGACTTCATTCACACAATAATTGCCTACATGAAAGATTTTTAAAAAATTGTCACTGCCTGCTTACTATTAAATTTCAAAATAGCCAAACTTACTTCAGAACATCCTGTTTGTTGACAACATGGGAAAAGCTAAGCAGTTTATCATTAGGTCCAGGTAAACAGACCTAATGCATTTTTAAATGACATATTTTCATCAAAATTTAGTTTTCGACACTACATTAGAACTCCAATTATCTGAAGCCCAATTACACGAATCTACAATTATTTGAATTCATTTTGGGAGTAAAAAGAAAAATGTCAAAATTGGGAAAATAATGGTGGGAGGGCAGTCAGTTTGCCCTTTCCCAACCAAAGGAGGATATTTTGGTAACTAAAATAGGGTAAGTAGGTATTGTATTGTTCATATGTAATTTTAATACATATAAATGCATGTAATAAACTTCCATATATAATTTAATTTGTAGTTTTCTTTTTCTGTAAATCTTAGGCTGCATATTCATGAGCGCTCCGCTCTACACATATTCAGTCGTGCCACACCAAAACCGGTCGTCAAAAGAAATATCTGATGAGAATTGGCATGGTGTGGTCAAAAATTTGGACATCCAACTTCTCTGGAAATCCATTTGCACTGCTGGACCATAGATGCTGAAATGGGAGGTGTGTATATATGTGGAGGAGGATGAGGGTAGGCAGTCTCGTACTAGTTTAGTTATATTATGTCTCATTTTGAAGCACAACAAGGGCTACTTCGGGACGAACCTCGTAATTTTGAACCGTGTGATCAGATGACGAGGGCAACACTTGAGCTGGCAGCCCCTCTCCAAACTTCTGCACCACACTAAAAGGACGACGTCAGGCCGCTACATATGATTTAGCATGTAACAGGCCCCATACACAGAGGATCTTCAGTGAAATCGGGTTTCGAACCTGGAACCCTCCGGCCCAAGGTTGAGACCTTACCACAGTGGCCTCCTCTTGCTCTAGAGGAAATTGGAGCAGCCTGGGCTTCACATTCTTAAGACGAGGGGAAATAGTTGCAGTACTTGGATCGCACTTCCCGTACCCGATTGATTTGCACAGTAGCCTGTGAATAACCTACCATGGAGTGCCACCATGACATTTGTATGGAGCGGAGCGCTCGTGAATGCCCAGCTTTACAGTTTTCTGTACCTTATGTTTGTTAAAGTTAATTTCATGAATTAAAGTTAACTTTTTTTCTATATGTCCGACATCTTTTTTACTTAATTTCTGAGTTTTAGTCAATCATCCAAATTTCTGCATACCTGAATCGGCCCGATCCCCGGAATTCGGATAATTGGAGTTCTATGGTATTTGCCGATATTCTGTAATATTAAATTGTGTGTATATTCGATGCGAATAATTTTATGAAGCTTTAGACTTTAGATGCATAAAAACATGATCGTCCACTGGTGATGTCGTCCTCTAACCTTCCTATGTACTCTCAAGTTCAGTTGTCACTCAATAACGTTAAGGACTTAGATCAGCTTAAGAGTCAAATGACTTGAATTACCAATATTTGCTCGACATATTTTTATTTAACGTTTTTACAATTCTATTAGACTAACGCCGAAACAAATGACGTCATTATTGTAATGATTTTGCATTAACTTATAAGGATGATTAAAAATTACACTATGCAATAATCAACTTTTCAAGTGGTATAGTTATTAAATAGCAAGTATGCACTTGGGGAAACAAAAGTCTGTAACTTTTTTCATTCCTTATGTTTTCTTGTTTCTGCCATTACCAACTTTGATTTCACATACCTCCAGGGGTTACACATACCATAGGTTGGGAACCTCTGATCTAGTACTTTACATTATCACATGCAGGCAAACATACTCCATGCAGACAGATTTTTGCCCAAAATTTGATAAAAATCTACAGTTTTAGTGTGTAAAGACTGCCAACTAAATTTTATCTGCTTCGCTTGTTGCGTTTTTGAATTATAGTGTTCAGAGACCGTAATTGAAAAATGGTTTTTCAAGACCAAGAAGATTTTATGAATCATGAGGTCTAATTTTTTGGCAATTACAGTAAATTCTCTTTACATAATTCACATAAGAGAAAGCAAAAGGATACAAAGTGAATTCATAAACCACGATCTTGTTTCTTCAAGACATTAGCTAATACGGATACAATCTTTGCTTTAAACTGATACGCAATTTTCTCAGTTCGTCATACTTTTATATGAATATCACAAATGCAACATTCTGGTACAGCCCATCTCAATATAAAAATTTTTATGGCATTGGCTTCATGCTATTTTGCTTTCCCATGTTAAATGCTTCACTTAACATTCATTATGGCATTACATCCAAGTTTTCAAAAATTTTATACCATATACATACATATATTGGATATTGAAACATTAAAAAAGTATATAATACACCTTTATAAGTATTATATAAAATTTTTCACAAAGTTTTGTAAATATTTCAGGTAAATATATCTCCTTTTGAATTTTAAATGTCATTAGTATTAAATTTCTGTCTGGCTTTAATTATAAACTATGTTTCTTTCGACCAATGCCAATCATATGTGTCTATAAACCATTCTAATATATTGTATCGGACACATCAACGTATATGAGGCACCGTAAAAGTTAGCAAGCATGTGCCAACTAGCTTAATAAGGTTGGTGATTCCACTCCAAACTTTAAAAAATAAAAGCCTCAAATTATTAATATCATGGTTACCTCAAACCATAATCAAGATGCAAGCAAAACATTAATTTATTAGTATTTTTTAGCATGTGGCACAACTAGACAATACAGGGCCCCCTGGAAGTACTTAGGGTAGGGTCCTCAGAGTCCTGGAAGGATTAGGACAGTAGCAGTACCTACATAAATCTAACATCTCAGGTCAGGGGCACCTGGCATTTTGAAAGTCCTGCCACCATATACCACTGAGCGCAATTTTGAGAAAAAAAGACAAATAGTGGAAAGCCTTGGCTGCAAATTCTAAATAGTTAACTCAATGTATTTTGAACAATTATATTTTGAATGCTTATATTTGAATTATTTGTATTGGATTAGATTGCTATCTAAAAAATCCCTTTAGGCAAGCTGGAAGGCAAAAGTAGATTCCTTTACATTAATGTTATAAAAGTGATGAAATATTACATATTGATCAATACAGACATAGCCAATGACTTTGTTGTTTCCACACATTGCCACACCACAATATCTGCGTCGTGATTCTGTTTTCATGACATTTAATTTTTTTACTATATCAAGGTTTTATCATTCCATTTTTCATTCCAAAAGGTTATGCTAGATTTATCAGTCAGTACATTGGTTAATCATTTTTATTATCTCAACACATAATCATTCAACAGGTAGGAATCATAAAGAAGTAAACATCCCAGCAGTGCAAATATCCCCTGGATAACATTAAGCCAGCCAATCTGAAACAGTAATAAAATATTCACACTTGACACGAATGAAGAAAGATTCTAGATTTAAAAATTATTTTATTTAATCTAGGTTACCATATAATTGTGCGAACGTTACTTTGTCATATGCTAAAATCACATGATATTAAACACTACTATAATGGGTTCATTTAGAGAATTCCCTGGTTACAGAGATAATAGTCACTAAATTCTTAACACATAAGAGAATAAAAATTATTCAATATTGAGAGTGGCAAATTAAATACATGTGTTTAAAGCATAGGATATGAATGCAACCATTTTGAACAGTAAATTTAAATCTCCATCGACAGTTAAAAACAAATACTCGGGCAGAAAACCCCAAAACAATTTTAAAGTTAATGAGATATATTTCAATATCAAAAAGGAATAAGAATAATACGAATAACCGTCGCCAGAATACATTAACAGAATTCTGGACGAATGCGAAAAGAAAATTTTAAAAGCAGACAATTAACAATTTATATCAGGACCAAAGACTGATTTGATTTATTTTCATGCTTTAAATTGATGAATAATTCACTATTTAATTTAATTGTTTCAAAATATTCATTAAAACCTTTCTTTTACTTTAGTAATTTTTAACAAAATTTGAAGTACCTATATAACAAATAATTTACGGAGAAAATTAACTATCGGCTGTTTTTAAAAATTGTCTGGTTCAATTGATACTCTCCTTTTAATTAAAAACGTTTCAGATCAGAAAAGGAATTTGTGTATTATAATTTTTATACAATAGTAGTTCTTACATTATAAATATTAGGCATGAAAGCATTTTAATTTGGAGTAAAGCCGGGTATATCAGCTTGTTTACAGTATAAAAAGAGGAAGTGAATGTGGCTGATGGGAGCTTTTCAAC
>BGPR01048892.1:0-11439 GCA_013235015.1 Araneus ventricosus
AAATACTTGATTGATTTAAATATCTCTTAATGATTTAAATTTTCTACTATCTGAAACGGAAGGTATCTATATATCGTTATACTTGTGGAGCATGGAAACGGATTTACGCCTACAAGGATTCCTGTTTGTCAACAGGGTTACCAGACCATAATGGCAAAATAATGCCGAACTTTTTCAGAAATAAGGCCAAATACTTGATTGATTTAAATATGTCTTGATGATTTAAATTTTCTACTATCAGAAACGGAAGAAAACCACAAATTGTCAGACGTTTGGAGCATGGAAACGGATTTACGCCTACAAGGATTCCTGTTTGACAACAGGGTTACCACACCATAATGGCAAAATAATGCCGAACTTCTTCAGAAATAAGGCCAAATACTTGATTGATTTAAATATCTCTTGGTGATTTAAATTTTCTACTATCAGAAACGGAAGAAAACCACATATTGTCAGATGTTTGGAGCATGGAAAAGGATTTACGCCTTCAAGGATTCCTGTTTGACAACAGGGTTACCAGACCATAATGGCAAAATAATGCCGAACTTCTTCAGAAAAAAGGCCAAATACTTGATTGATTTAAACATCTCTTGATGATTTAAATTTTCTACTATCTGAAACGGAAGAAAACCACAAATTGTCAGATATTTGGGATTGAGCCGACTTCAAACGTAGCAAATTTTTTAAGGCCTACTTTACTATGAAGTTTGTTTCTTGCGATTTAGTCTTCAGAGAGATACAGTGAAAAACGTTAAGTGAGATTTTAGGATAGTTTATAAACATCCCAAAGTCTTTAATTATGCATTTTCTCTACAACAGTAAATAGGAGGAAAAAAATGCATAAATTTTTTACGTAATTTGAAGTAGTATGGCATTTAATTTTTTCTATTTTCCTTTCTCTAGAGCTGATATTTTTAAACCTCTGCAAGAAATATGAAGATTTCAATCTTTATTCTACCTTGGGTGATTTATCATTCACTTTTAACTAGGGATGCAACGAAAATTCGGCAATTATTCGGAATTCGGCCGTTTTGCCGAATATGCGGCCGAATAATTTCAGGATAATAATTTTTTTTAGAAAGTGTGCTTGTACAGATATTTAACAAAGAATATTATGCAGAACATTTCAGTACATTTATTATAAAAAAACCTCCTAACATTCACTCAATTTTTAAGTAAATTTGGTGTATTTAATAATGTTGCATATCATTTATCATTGTAAAGCTTGAAATAATGATGCAAGAAAAATAAATTATTAGCATTTTCTGGGAAAAGTATGTTCTGCTTGGTTTCTTATGCATTACCAAATTCAGAAAATAAATGATTGTGGAATTGGAAAAAGGATTAATTTTACCAGTGAGAATTTTACCCCTTTTCCAATCACGTATTAAAATATACACTATATATTGTGCTTACAGGAGCTGAAAGATGTTTTCTGCTTAATTTGCAAACATTGGATATTTTTCTGCATTTTTTTCACCAATTAAGTGGACACTCTATCCCAGCCAGATATTAGAAGTTCTTTATCAAAATCGCAATTTACTTCTGATAATTTAAATTTACCCTCTTAATTTTGTTCTGTGTCTGTCATTGTCATGTTCTGCAATGATGACTGTTTTATTTCTGTGAAACAATCCCAAAATAAATTGGGTTTCTAATTTCTTATTATCAAAAAATTAAGATATTTTAAAATGCATCAGGATGTTAAATTTTTTTAAATATACAAATACTAAATCATTTTTATTAATCTTTGATTTTTTTATTTAAAATTTGAGAAAATTTTTACATACAATCAAAACTGAAATACTTTTAAAACGTGGATATTCAGCTGCCGAATATTCGATATTCGGCCTGAAATGCGGTCGAATAATCGGTATTTGGCTATTCGGCCTGAATTGTGGCCGAATATTCGGTGTTTGGCCTGAAATGTGGCCGAATATTCGATATTTGGCTATTCGGCCTGAATATTCGGTATTTGGCTATTCGGCCTGAAAGGTGGCCGAATATTCAGTATTTGGCTATTCGGCCTGAAATGTGGCCGAATATTCGGTGTTTGGCTATTCGGCCTGAAATGCGGCCGAATATTCTGTATTTGTCTATTCGGCCTGAAATGTGGCCGAATATTTGGTATTTGGCTATTCGACCAAATCACTATTCGTCATATCCCTACTTTTAACTATATGTCTGACTCAATTTAACCAAATCTAGCTCTTGCGACTCAAAACAGTAAAATCCTGTTCAGACATTCTAAAATTTGCACCTGAAAATACCCTTCCACCCACCAAAAAATCAGTGTCAAGTGAGCATTTATAAGTCAGGCGTTTTAAAATGGCACACATTTCCAAAATGTGGCCTTAAAATAGCCAACTTGGCAGCCCTGTTTGACAGCCACCGTAGATAAGGTCCTGAAGAGGGTTTTCTATCCCCTGTCAACGTCCGGGAGGCTCTTCAGTGACCGGTTGGTTGAATATTTAGATGTGACAAACCACTATCTCCAGTCCACTCAACCGAAGAATTGACCGCTGTTGTTATTTATGGAGCATTCGAAGCTGATCAGACAAACTAGGTGCATTCGTCTGTTGCGGCGTTAAACGATTATGTACAGAGCAATTTCAGGAAGACACTTTCAGTTGCTGATGCTAGCAGTTCGCTTGGAACGAGAGATTGGCAATCGCATTAGAAAGGATTAAGTGTATGTTCCATTATCGTGCAGTTTCTAGTATAAATGGTTGATGTAGCTTTGCATTGGTAGTCTGAGCGGGAAGAGTTTTGCATTTGCTTCATTAATTATAAGGATGTGAAACGAATATTTTTTGAAAAGTAAATCATCAGTCACATTTTCAGTCATAAGGATGTGAAACGAATATTTTTTGAAAAAAAAGCACCAGTCACATTTTCAGTCACAAGGATGTGAAACTAATATTTATTGAAAAATACATCATCAGTCATATTTTCAGTCATAAGGAAGTGAAACGAATATTTTTTGAAAAGTAAATCTTCAGTCACATTTTCAGTCATAAGGATGTGAACTGAATATTTTTTTGAAAAATAAATCATCAGTCACATTTTCAGTCACAAGGATGTGAAAAGAATATTTATTGAAAAATAAATCATCAGTCACATTTTCAGATTGATATATGCTAAAATTTTAAGTTATTTAAAAGAATAACCAAACAAAATTTATTTTTTGAGTTTCAGCTGTCAGGGAAATAAATAACATCCATAATATAGAAGGAGCTTAGCAAAGCCATAAAAAGTAGGAAATTCAGCTTAGTAGGTTGGTTGGTTGATTGTTTTGGGATTTATTGGCGCAAGAGCCAAATTTGGCCATGCTGCGCCAAACGTACGGTGCAAGTACAGCATATGGTGGGATCAGCTTAGTAGGAAAAACGTTCATAATGAATTATACAGTTTCACATGGTTAATTAGAACACGGTTTCCTTTTACGAAAGAAAGAAACATAATACTTTCATCTTAAGAAAAATTTTAGTTTTCTGCTGCTCATTTGGGCACGAAAGATTAAATTTCTTATTTTTTAGATTTAACTTTAAGTTGTTTCAACATCTTGTAATGAACTACTTTGAACAAACATCTTTCGAAAACAGTGTTTATATGTAATAATTAACTGAACAGAAGAATTAAAATTCTAACTGATTGAATAACTTCTTGATAAATACTAAGGAAAGAGATTATAAAACCGTTAAATGTAAGCAATTAACGTAAAAATAGACAAATAGGTGCAAAACTCTCATAACATAATATTGAATTTTATTAATTATGAGAGCTGTGCAACTTTAAAGCAATTAAGACTAGATTTATGTTTTTTCAAAAGGATCGCAGCTTTATATCCCAATGGTAAAATCATAATAATCACAAATAAAACTCAATTATAATAGCAGTTATCTATCACCAATAAAATTGAAATAAGAGGAAAATATTCTTTTTAAAGTAGAACACATAATAATTTTTATTATTTGAAATATGAAGGGAAATAATTCGTTTAAAAATAAATTTAAAAAAACACGTTTGACATTATTTTTCTGTTATTCAACTTCAGTTTTAATTCGAATGTATGTTGTTAATTCCTCTCTTAAGATTTCGATATTGGTTGAAATTCATTAAAAGTATTTATTCAGTTCTTACTTTTGAATTCATCTTTCGCCGCTTATAATTTTTGAGCATTGTTTCAGAAAAAATTCTTCTGTTTCTGAAAGCTAATTTGTTTGTTTCACTTAGAAACATTTATCATGAAAGTATTTTCGTGATAATCAGTCCAGAAATTGTTATTTATTTGAAATTTCTTACTTGAAGTGAATTTGCGTTGGATCTCTCATAAGCTTTGTTTTGCTTACTTTTGTTCATTTATATGCATAATCAAAGCAAAGATTCTAAGGTGATGAAATTTTTAGATGCATATACTAATTCATTAAATCAATCCATAAATCTCTCAGTAGATAATCCATTTATTTTTACTTTCAAAATAATTGCTGCTTTTGTCATGAAGTATGACCGTTTTCCTTAATTTTGAAGACAAAGATGATTCCTGCGTAGTATAGCACTTCTAAAACACGCTTTCACTCTGACACGTATGGAGGAATGGAAAACTCGAATAGCAGATCAGGTAATGCAATAAAGCTTTTATAACAGCAACTCCATAGATCGCCTAAAACCAGCTTATTTGTTGGTCACAGACAAAGTCAATGACAAGCCAACTCCATATAAGCATTCAGATGAGAGTTCAGATGCTGAATACTCCCACTTCTTATCTGATAAACAAACCACTTCAAGATGTGGCAGACATAAAAAGACCGGTAAGATTTCAAGACTGAAAATGTTGTAAATATGAGTCTAATACAAGGAATAACATAGCCAATATTATATATGCAATGTAGAAAATTCTTGTACTTAATATTTAGGTAGAATCAAATTGTTTAATATGGATGATATATAGGTTTTTAAGAATGATTATATTGTCACAAAGAAATAATTTTGAACAGGGTTTAAATATTGGAATGTATGTATATATGTTACGGTTAATGTGGATAATTGGTTATTATTCATAATAACCGGCTATTATAACCAAGTTAAATCGGCTAAAGTGGATAATTTATGAGAATTTACCACATTAACCGGTTATTATGCATAATTACCAATGAAGTTCGGTCAATGTGATTATTTTCAACGGAGTAGCTTTCAGCTCCTCTAGCATGCTCTAAAGTTGAGCAGACACAAAAATTACTAATGTAAAATTTCGAGAGATTGCCAATTAAAGTGAAAAATAATTTAAAAAATTTTAAGATCAGAAGATTTCTAAGAAATGTGTGAATAGGAAGAAAGAAAGATTTAATGAAAAAAGTTTGGTGGAAATGATATTTGAAACTGCAAGAGAGATAAAGATTATATGGACGTATTTTTGTCAAATATATTTTTTAGATGATATTTTCTGAATGTATTTTTGCCAAAAATGTATCCAGATATTCGGAGTGCAGTGTTCTTCAAAAAGTTTACTTTACATTGAAATGATATTCTTTTTCAGAAATTCCTAGAAATGTTGCCCAAAGCACATATAAAAGGTCTTTCAAAATAAAAAGGATTTTATGCAATAAGTTTTTCCTATCAATTGCTTTGTGAAGAAGGACTGTTTAAAATTTGGTAAATATATTAGAATATCTTCTATTTTGGATTGATATGAATCATTCTATATAGAATGGCATTTCGTAAGCTGCTAACTTTCTTTGAAGCACAGGGAAAATGTATTTTAGCAATATATTCACCATCATTTTATTTAATACATTTGTTTTAAAAGCATAAAATCTTCAAAGATTTAAAAATTCATGTCCATTCAAGTGGCTGAAGTTAAAATACTGGAAAAATCTGACGAAAACCTTGAGTGTTTGCTGTGATACACTAAATTAAAATTTGAATTTCCCTTTGATAAAAAGTTCATAGAACAATAAAGCGGAATTATGTTCATTTTCATTTTAACGTGACAGAATTAAATATTGTCTGTAATTATTTCATAAATGAAAGAAATCATTTATCATGATATTTATACGGAATGGCACTTTCGAAACATAGCATGCTCACGCGAAACAAGCCAAATGCACCCTGACGATGTAATTTCGAGTCCCAATACGCATCTTACAGGTGGAAAAAAGGTGTGACGTCACTTAATAGCGCAAAACAATGAGAAGTTAGTGCTTATTTTTCACGTGCAGTATGTTATGTTTGTCATGTGTTATGGTGTCACACAAATTGACTCCATTGCTCAACAAGACATAGTTGACTATTTCAATTTATTCAGTTAGTGTGTTATGATCAGCCAGCTATTGTTGTTCGTGATAATGAATTATGATTTAATTAAAAACATGAAGTGATTCTTTTGAAACGTAAAGAGAAGGTACATTGAATAAAATTTCCTATTTTTTACACCATATCAAATAATAATTCATCACAAATATTATAAGATTTGAGGCACGACTGCTTGATTCGAATTTTTGGTAAGGAACAGTTTTTTGCATTTTGAATTAAAATTTAATATATGGGGAAAATGCAAGTCTTTATTGCCTTCAGTTATAACAGAGCTTTCTTTTTTTTTAAGTTAGTGATTGCGACTGCACTTGCACTTAGGGTAGCGAAGACTCAAGGTCTTTTCAGTCGTTACGTCGGCTTGTTCAATACATTTAAGAGTCACTGTAGCTTCGCAATCAGGTTGCGAGTTCCTGACCTGATTCCACGGAATATCAGCCGAACAAACGGGCCTGGTGCGTGTGTGGTGTGAAAGTTGGGAAGAAGCTTATCAGATGTCGCCCTCGTCATCAAACCACAGTTCGAAATGATGAGGTGCGTCCTAAAATATCCCTAGTTTAGTTATATTAATATCTAGGGTTGCTATAATTTTTAGTTGAAATCTGGGAGGGGTGTGTGTGAAAGTATAATTAAAAATTCTAAAAACTGCCTACCATCTATCTGCCTTCTTTCATAACATTCTAGTACAGAGTTTGAAGAGGTTAACAATTATTTAAGGCGTTAGAATTCAAAGAAGATGCAATTTTTGTTAATGTATGGAAATTCGAAATTATAATAATGAAAAACAGAATTAAAAGGATAAGGCAGCCACTTTCTCACCAACAGTGAATTTTCTTTTATTGCCGGAATGATGTCAGCTTTTTCTCAATTGCAACTAAATTTCTCTCACACCGGTATAAATCCGGACATTGGCCCTGACGTGAGCTTGAGATCTGGACGTATGGTAACTCTATCAATATCCCGTTTTGAAGCAGCACGAAGGCTATTTTAGGACCTCGGATTGCACGGCCTCATAATTTTGAACCGCGGTCAGATGACAGGACGGCACTTGAGTTGGCACCCCACTCTCCAAACTTATCCTTCTTTGGACTCCTATTTGTTATTTAACATGCAACATACCCACATACCCTGCGGATCTTCTGTGGAATCGGCGAACCTGGTCATTCTAACCACCTGGTCTAATTTAGTTTCGAAACCAGCCCCGAAACCGAAACCATACCACTAGGCCATCGCAGGTCTCAAAATCGAGAACGGAGCATTAATATAACCAAACTAAGCTAAACCATCAGACATTTTATTATGAATTTTATTATTTACAAATAATTGATTCTTTGTTTTCTACATACTTTTATTTAACTTGACAAGTTTCTTGTTTGTAAAGTTGGAATTTTGTAATCGATCTTTCACTCACTTTCTGGTGAATCAGAGTTTTGAAGTGTTACTGACTTATTCTCGATGACTAAACACTATTTTAATATTTTCAGAGCTTGATTATCAGTTTACGAGTTAACTTAACTAAAATTTGATTCCATATGAGTGGCATCGGCTAGTTCGAATTTGAGAAAAAAAATGAATTTAGATTTCATAATATTTATGATAATGAATTATTGCTTAAAGACTAAAAGAAATTTAATAAAATGTATACACTTTTTAGTACACTAATAATAAAAATGTGTTTTAAAAGCAGTTTTTATTAAATGTATGTTATTTATTTTCAAATTTTGGAGTTTAGGCAGCTTTTTTCGGATGAAAATGGCGTCGTGAAAATTATTTGAACTTGAAAAGGTGTCGTGTTAGAAAAAAATTAAATAAGATCCAAGCTTATAACATAACGACTTGAAAAACGATGAAAAATAAATTCTGAATAAAAAAAATAAAAAAACACCACTGAAAATTTCAAATATCTGACCTTAAATCAGTGACCCAGTCCTCAAACATGATTTAGAAAAACAGAAAAAGAGAGAGATAATAAAACTCCTACGAAAAAGTTATAAAACATCTTCATATTTTTTTTGCTACCAAAATGGCAATCAAGGTTTACTTTTCTACTGTATAAGTACTATCAGAGTGTGATAAACAAAGTCTACGAAAACCAAGTGCACATTCATATTCTGATATGATTAATATCAGGAACATTCGTGACTTTAGAATACGAATATTGTAAAATCGACTACTATACATACGAAATATGTGATAATCTAATATTAAGAACATTCGTGACTTTAGAATACGAATACGGAAAATCGAATACTATATATACGAAATATGTTATAATCTAATATCAAGAACATTCGTGACTTTAGAATACGAATATTGGAAAATCGAATACTATATATACGAAATATGTGATAATCTTCTTTCATAAATTACAGAAACTTTGTTACGGTACGTTAATAAAAGAAATTACTAATTTGGAGATTAGTTATTTTATATTGAATTTACTTTTGTTTATAATTAACCGATTCTTTAAAACTTTTTCACTTATTTTTCGATTTTGGAATCACAACTTTTTGGGATGAAAATGGGGTCGCAAAAAATATTTCCACTCCAAAATTGGTTGTGTGTAGCGAAAAATGAAAAAATAACCGATCTATGACATAACAACTTGCAGAACGATGAAAAATAAATTCTGAATAAAAAAAAAAATCACCGCTGAAAATTTCAAATATCTGACCTTAAATCAGTGACCCAGTCATGACACAAGAATTAAAAAACCAGCAAAAGAGAAAGATAATAAAACTCCTACGAAAAAGTTATAAAACACCTTCATATATTTTTTTGCTACCAAAATGACAATCAAGGTTTACTTTTCTACTGTATAAGTACTATCAGAGTGTGATAAACAAAGTCTACAAAAACCAAGTGCTAACCATATGACTAATATCAAGAACATTCGTGACTTTAGAATACCAATATTGGAAAATCGAATACTATATATACGAAATATGCGATAATCTTTTTCCACAAATAACAGAAACTTTACTAAAAAAAAACTACGTTAATAAAAGAAATTACTAATTTGGTGATTAGTTATTTTATGCTGAATTTATTTTTGTTTATAATTAACCGATTCTTAAACTTTTTCACTTTTTTTCCGATTTTGGAGTCACAACTTTTTCGGATGAAAATGGGGTATCCAAAAATATTTTCACTCGAAAATTGGTCGTGTGTAGTGAAAAATGAAAAAAGAACCGATCTATGACATAACAACTTGGAAAACACTGAATAGTAACATCTGAATCTACGAATTTTACTATTTTGAGTAAAGCATATTGCAATTGCAAAAAAGAAAAACTACTACATTTCAATAAAAAAATTAATAAAAAATAAAAAAGTAATAATTCTGAAAAAGCGCGTGAAAAAGTTACAGTGATAAAAGAAGACCGATAAATTGCGTAGAAGTGACTTCGGTTCAAATTATACGAACAAAATTTTTAACTGATAATTTATCTGATAGAAGTAAACATTCAAAATAGATGAATGTATGGTTTGATCTGATATATTTCAGATTTTAACCAAATATTTTTCGTGACCTTTCCTTATCTATTCCTAAAGAAAAGCTATTGAAATTAATATCCAAATGCTCACTGAAAAATTTCAGAACTGATATTTTGTCTCCTAAAGGTTATTTGATATAACTCGTAATATGTAAAATAAAAATTCTAAAAAATAGAAGGGATGTGTTTATATATACTGATCTCAAATGCAGGAAACGATATAAAACAACCGAAAACTTACTTCTACGAATATAGTAAAAGTGCATTTAAATAATTAATCTTATATCAATATATGTCTGTTGAATTTTCAGAGTTTGGAATATTTTCATTAGGATTTGGTGTCATCAGTAAAAGTATTATAATGTCATGAGTAAGTATTCGTTTTATTTGTTAAGCTAAAATAATTTTAATCCTATAATAAATCGTAATTTTTTTACTAAATCACATCTCTAAATCATGTAAATATTAGTAAATTTGTATATGCTGTAATCTTCTAAGTATTTACATACATAATAATTGGTTTTAAACTAAACACAATAGTTGAATACTTGTTGCCGATCTACGTATTTCTACTACGAGTTTTTTTAATGCTTTCTGTTAAAGATGCACCCACTGCTTTGAAGTTGCATTAAATAAATAAATATAAAAATAAAATAAGAAACTGGCTTCATTTCAGAAACTTATAAATCTTCCGTAGTGCTATGAAATAAATACTGTGGTCTATTTTATTTAATTTTTTCCTGTTTTTGGTTGGATAAGGATAGCTTGAATGTAAAAGGGTTAAACCTTCTGTACAAATTTAAGTTAAATCTTAATATAAATAAAAGTCATTGTGGGTATGTGTCTATGTATGTGGCTATGTTCCACATCTCCTCTTAAACCAATGGACTGTTTTCAACCAAATTTTGTACACTTATTATTTAAGACAAGGATAAGACACTTATGAACTTTTCTAAGTCCAAAAGTTAATTAAACAGGCAGTTAATTAGAAATAAACCGAAACCGTTTTTCCACCGTAACTTCGGAGCAAATTGTCCGACAAAAAATATTTGTATACCATCTTAAAGCTCAAGATTTTACCTTTTCAATGATACGAATTTTATTTCTGTGACATTTTCTTTTCGATTGTTATTAATTTTTTAAAGTTCAATAATTTTTAATTACGTGCAGACGATTTTGAAATAACGAAGATTAACGATAGCTACTCCGTTGCTAGACAACGGTTAGACTTTGAACTAATTCATTACTTATATATTTGAACAAGTGATAGTAAAATGTTGGTCGAAATACTGGACTCCTCGGCATGAAATTTATCGATGATATATTTTTATATACAAAATACAATAAAGCACCGTTTATACGTTTTTCAAGGGACTGCCGTAAAACGGCGTATAAATGAAAAGACGTATAATCGAAATTTTAATAAACAATTCTGATTATCACAAATTAAATTCTACTCGTGCAAATTCATTTAAAATAAACGATTTTAATGTGTTTTTTAAGATAGTACTAGCATATTACTGCGTAGTATGCAAATAATAATTACATTTTAAAAGTAGACATTAATCATAAAAATGAGAAATATACATTTATTGCATAACTTGAGTTCTAATGATACAATTCTTATTTTATT
>BGPR01048893.1:0-11439 GCA_013235015.1 Araneus ventricosus
TGCACCTATAATGCTTTTGAGAAATCTGGACCCTCCAGCTTTGTGTAATGGAACGAGATTAACTGTGAAGAAGCTTATGCCAAATGTTATTGAAGCAGTTATTTTAACAGGTCATTCAGCAGGAAAAGATGTCTTCATTCCACGTATACCACACATACCATCAGATGTCCCATTCGAATTTAAAAGACTTCAGTTCCCAGTAAGACTTAGTTTTGCAATGAGCATTAATAAATCTCAAGGCCAGTCATTAAAAGTTGTAGGACTAGATCTGCAAAGGCCTTGCTTTTCGCATGGACAATTATATGTTGGTTGTTCGAGAGTGGGCGATGATAGGAATTTACATATACTTGCACCACACAGGAAAACTAAAAACATAGTATACACAGAAATACTTCAAGAATAGATAATTTATGATTGACTGAAAACTCAAGAAAAGAACTAGGTAAAAAAAATTTAACAGGAAATATAGACCGTCAAATGTTTCAATAACTTATTTTTTGTGTTTCATTATACGCAGAGAATAATTTAACATGAGTGTTTCAAGGTTTGGAGATAGTAAGTTTCTTTGTTGTGTGTTAATCTCTGTATTAATATCGTCATTGTACTCTTGGTTGCTGCTGCGTTTGCGCACACCAGATGCTTTGTGGTAATGTTTTTTGCTCTGTTTGCTCATCTTTTTTCCATAGCTGTTTTAGTATTTTTTTAGCCAATATTTTAATTATACTGCAGCTATTGAAAGGTAATGTATGTTTTTGAAATTTACTTTGCATGTTTTATTCTGCAGAGATAATTATTGATTAGATGTATGCATGTTTTATGTATGGGTGTACAAATTTTTTTATACACAGAGTAGTAATTATCCCAGCATATATATTTTATTTTGCACTGAGAATGATAATTATTCAATCATATGTTGCATGTTAAGCTATTGAAAGTTAATGTATGTTTCGGAAATTTGCTTTGCATGTTGTATTGATGCAGAGATAATGATTAATCGGATGTATGCATGTTTCATAGGTGCTTAATTTTTTTTTCATAGACAACTATCCTAGCATGTATATTTTGTTTTGCACTGAAATTGATATGGATTTTTTGAGTTTTAATACATAACCGAGATGAAGTTACCTTGGGTCAGTTATTAATCTCTTAAATTTAGTTTTACTATTGTAAAAATGGCGGACCAGCTGGTCGCTGTAGGCGGCTAGTTTTTAAAAGAAAAATGAACATTCAAACTAAAAAAAAATCATTTAAACAAAACAAAGGATTTAAAATTTGGAATATGCGCACGAGCACCGACAGTTCCTTAAAAACACACTTAACGACCTTATTCACCATCCATTGGTTAACAGCGGCCATCAGCGGTCAACCATGACGGTTCTGACACGATAATGCGAAAGCTGACCGGAATGCGTCACCAAATGTTATACCTTAGCGGTTTGCTATTTTGGCACGGTATCTCAATTTTTCGGTTGTTGGCAAATTTTTGTAAAATTACCCTCAGCCTTCGAGCCAACTCGCCAGTTAGAGTATACATCCAGCCTATCATTTCGGTCAGCATTCGCTGTTCGTGTAAATTCCAATTCAAACCACCGATCATGGTTTAACCATGGATGGTGAATAAGGCCGTAAGAGATTAAAAATTTAAAAGAATAAAATGCACACGACAGATACAAATTCAATTGCAAAGAGTGCAATCATAGAACACAGATATAAACAATCGATGCGATATTAAATACCGCGATACGGTATAAAATTATACGGTATATACATTTACCTGCTCGCCGGCACGTGATTCATAACTCCTAAAAAACGAATAGCCAATCACAGCACATATCGATTATTGATGACATCATTGAAGAGTATTAAAGAATATATTTATACGGAAGTTATTTTTTTTAATTTAAAAAAAACCGAAAGATTTCTTCGAGACAAACCTTTTTTCTCAGTACAGCATGTGCCTAACTCGCACGGTTGAGGGTTTTTTTTTCTTTTTCCCAGTAACTCCTCAAGTGTGGGAGTTCGACTCATGCTGTAATGAGAAAAAAGGTTTGTCTGAAAGAGCTCTATTGGGCCTTTTTTTTTTTGAGAAATAGTTTCCGATAGAACTCTTCGAGACAAACATTTTTACTCATTACGCCATTTGTCTAAGCCTAACGGTTAAGGAGTTATTCGAGTTTGACAATTTTTTTTCGTCTTATCTCGTCATTTACTTTCCATCTTCTGAAGAGAGCGGACGTACTTGTATCGCGTTCCCGTTGTTCCAATGCCCATTTAAATAAAAAAAAAGTGTTTGGAAGGGCCTACCCAGTCTTCCACTACTTAAATGAATGATAAATACGAGGGAGGTTTCACGCGGCAATATTAAAGGTTTCCAAAAACACGTAGCACAGGTACAAGAAACAATAGTTCTTGCGCAGATTACCAATGTAAATAGGCAATTCACAGGTAATAACAGTTCAGCACTTTGATATTTAGCAACACAAACAGTCAGCAAATAACTAGTAACGACAATAACTGCACTTTCGATAACGCTCAGCTCACCAGCTTCTTAGCTCGTACCGCGGACAAAACTCTAAAGTCGTTCCCAGTGGATCAACTCTACTCCCTCTGATCCAAACGCGGTCCTTATATACTCTCTCCGACAGGCCGCGACGTCACATGGAGTTTTCTCGCATATCCAAGCGTATTCCTTTCCTAATAGATATATCGAGAAAAGGGCAGCATTTTCTGGAATCATTTATTTGTCGCCAAGGTCAGGGGTCCGCAAAGGCCAATGGACATTACTTCATACTTACCCCTGTAAAACTCCCTCCGCAATTATAAGACTAGTGGGGCAGGAAAGCGACATTGCATCTTTGCAACACTGCTCCCCTCTCCAAAGACTGAACGTCCCAGCAGTCTCATAACATAGAGCTATGATCAGTAGCCCGGTAGAGAGCTAGCCGATTAAATGGAATGCCTTTTGGCCACCTCCGAACTCTGTAGATAACACCGTTCAGTCTCTTGACGATAGTATAAGGATCTTCCCATTTCTGCTGCAGTTTCGGGCTTAGTCCCCTCCGTCGCTTCGGATTATACATCCAGACTTGATCTCCCTCATGAAAATGATGGTCTGTTGCTCCGGAGTTGTAGCGAGTCTTCATTCGTTCACTGGCCAGTTTAATTCGCTCTCAGGCAAACACATGTACGCTTTCCAAACGTGCCTCTAAATTATTCAGGTATTCATTCGACGAGAAAGGCGTATCTCTCGGTCGTCCAAAGAGGATATCACAGGGCAATCGCAGTGTTCGACCAAAAAGCATACTGCTGGAGTGAATCCGGTCACTTCATGGTCTGCGCTCCTATAGGCCAAGAGAAAGAGTGGTAAATGTGTATCCCAGTCAGTCTAATTCTTCAATACAAATAAAGATAAGACGATTTAAAATCGTTCGATTAAATCTTTCGACCATGCCTTTCTCTTCCTCTTCTAAGAATATAGATGGCGCGAGGGGTACTAGTGTTTAACGTATAACTTTTTCTCGATAGCGTGGGGTAACTTCTTTGATTTTATATTATGAAAGCTTATTAATTAAGCTTGATGGCTAATATTTTGATTATCTTATTAGCGTTTTTGATGTTTCTGTGTTGTAATTTCCTTTTTCGTTTGATGCTTGATCTTGTGGATTAGCCTCCATGGAATTTGTGTTTGGGGAGTTCGGGCTATGAGAAGCTTTGTTTAGCTTAACGCTTGCTTCTTACAAAAAATTTCCCAAATATTCTTTTGAATCCATTTCGAATAGTTTCAATTGAAAAAGTGAACTTGAATGGATTCCTAGTCTTGTTTTTTGCTTTTCGTTACCTTCGAATTACTCAAGGATTGCTTTTATTACCTTCAGTTTTTACTTTTGGCTATATTTGCATGATTATTAACTGTCTATTGTTCTCTGTTTTTTGTATGGCTGCTGCAATTGCGCGCTTCTTAAACACATTGTCGTAATTTTTTCTAACTTTATTTATTTCTACAAAAAAATTCTTTTGTTCTTTTAATTTTATTGTATGCTAATTAAAATATTTTTTCTTGTTCTAGTTTTAAATTTTGCTTCCTTTTTTAACATTTTTTTTAAAATTTGCCATATTTTTTATTGTTGATTGTTTACATGCTCCAATCATACAGTTTTTTATTCTCGGGTTTATATCTATAGCTTTGAATTATACTATGTAATTTGAGTTCCTTTTGTCATATATTAATGAATCAATTTCTTTTTAAGAAGAATCATCAGAAGTGACGTTTCCGTTAGAGGTTGAACTTCACACTGTGAGCACCCCAGTTTCAAGACCATTGGGATTATTGAACAAAGCTTCTTACCAAGAATTAGATGGTAGGACAACAAAGAATTCATGCCAATCCTTGATACTGTTATTTCGTAAATGTGTACAAGATTAATGATTATTTTAATTATCTTCATGTTCCTTACTTAAAAATTTTTAAGAGTTTCATTTATTCCTTTCCCCCTAAATTAATATTAACTTAATGACTTAAGCCTATTGATTGATTGATTGGAGTTTAATGGCGCAAAAGCCAGGTCTGACCATTCTGCGCCTAACACAAGGTAGGGAATAAAGATTTAATTTTAAAATAAACTTCAAATAGGCAAACAAATGCAATAAAAACTAAGAAAAACCAGAAGACACTAATCAAACAAGATGAAAAAGACCAATATCAGTGAGAAAGTAAAAGAATTTAAAACTCGGAGCATCACCCAGCAAGTCTGTCAAATCAGAACTCGGATTGTTAAAATATTTAATTCTAAAATTACTATAATTGGGACATTCACTAAATATATGTTTTATGGATAAAATAGTGTCACATGAAGCGCACTTCGGCGGTGGTTCGCCCTTTAGCAGGTGATTATGTGTGAAGTATGTGTGACCAATTCTAAGTCTCGTTAATTTAACAGCTATGTTGCGGTGAAAATTAGTGTGTTTAAAACCCTTAATTGACGGTTGTATACAATGCAGTTTATTCTGCACCTGACTGTCCCATTGGCCTTGCCATTTCTTATGATTGAAAGATTTTATAGTCTGGTTTATATCATTTAGAGGAACGGAAAAGTTTTCCTTAATAACAGATGTCTTCGCAGCTCTGTCCACTTGCTCATTTCCTCTAATGCCTACATGCCCTGGTATCCAGCAAAAATTTATACCATGGCCATTTGTTTTTAAAATATAAATAAGTTTAATACACTGAATAACAAATGGGTGGCTATCCCTTGACGAATACAAAAGTGCTTCTACAGAGCTTTTCGAATCTGTATATATAATCCATTTTTTGATATCTTGCAATTCTATAGTTTGTAAAGCCTTAAGAATAGCGTAAATTTCAGCAGTAAAAACAGAACAGTAGTTGTGCAACTTTTCTGCAATTGTTAAATGGTTAAAAACATCTTTTCCTCCTCTTTTTTTCTTTTCTCTTTTCCTCCTCATCTTTTAAAATCTCTACGAAATAATTTGAAGAACCACGGAATTTATTATGAAGACATATCTATTGCAGATACTACTTGTACAGACTTTGCAAATTGGAAGCATATTTTAGATCTGTATGAGATGGATTCAAAATATGCAAGAATAAATTTAATTAATACATATTTAAAAACACTTTTTTTATTAGTGCACCTAAAGGTGGAAATTTTTTCATTTCTTTATTCTTTCCTTTTTAGTTCTCAAATTTGTAAAATTTAATAAAAATTATTCACTCAAAAAGTAATAATAAATTGCATGAAAACTTTTTTTATTAGTGACCCTAAAGATGGAAGTTTCCATTCATTTTTTTTTCTACTTTTATAGTTTTAAAACTTTTTCCATACTAAGAAATGTGTGAAAAAAATCAGTTACCAATTTTTATCATTACAAGCACGAACAAGTCAAGTTAAATAAAAATTGTTTTAAAAATAAATTGATTATTTTTCTTAATTTTTAAATTATTGTTTAAAACATTGTTGCGTATATTTACATATTTTCTTTTATATTAATGGCAATCTATTATTTTTTTAGGAATTATCTGCCTACAGAAAGTTGACGAAGAAACACATAGCAGTATCAGGCCTTATAAAAATGAATGTGAAACCAGCATTTCAGGTAAGGAAATCCATTTTATCTAGTTGAATTCTTTTTTATTCACCTTAGTTTTATAAGCGAAGTTTTGAACTGAGCTATTCAAGCTTATACTGATAACATATTTCAAAAATGATTCTTTTCATTTTTTGGTCTTGTATATTTAATGTTGAAATTTTCCTGGCATATGTAATCTTAAATTTTATTCATTTCATAACTCAATTTAATTTTTAAGAATGAAAGTTTATTAAAGTACATAACTGATAGTAATGAAAAGAGATCATATAAAGTAATTTGAGCTTTCTTACGAGCAAAAACTTAACTAGAAACTTAAGTTGCTGATCAGTGAATTTCTTTTAAATTATTACCTTTTGATTGCTAAATATTTATTTGACTTATTTATTCATAATAATGAAACATGAGAATTCAGTGATCATATTCATATAAAGAAACTGAATGTTGCATGAATTGATTTCATTCAAATTGTTTATTCCTTTAGGTACTCAGTCATTCTGTTGCTTCTGCATTCAATCTGTATGTTGGTGCCCAGAGAATAGAAAGTAATGCAAGGGATACAGCCCGCTTCAAAAAGAAAATGGACGTATTGTTTGACACCGTCAACTCCAGGACCTTGAAACATCACAAGAGAGAATTTTGCGCAGTAAGAAAAAATACCTGCCATTAAAAGACTTGGAAAGAAATGATCTATTGGATTGCAACGTGGCAGATACGCTCACACAAAGGAAAACATATTAATGCTGCTTGTAAGAACGGATGGATTTTAACCCTCAACGTATTCCTAGGGATTTCTCAAGATTTTTTGCAGACAAATAAATTCATGTTAACAAATCGTTTCAACCAAGATCTGACTGAAAATACACCTTCATCCATTACTCGACGAGGAGGTTTTAGGAACAACCCTGATACATATGAATTCAGGCACACAATTCAAGAAGTTATAACCAAACTTTTTCAAGGAATCTAGTGGAAAAAATTGCCATGATGATGAAGCGCATACCCCATCGACTTCAATAAGCTGTTTCAATAAAAATGAAATATTTCAAATTATAAATTCTGCAGACTCTGTTAAAGACGTCGATGTGGACAGATTAAATTTATTTACCTTAAATAGTGTTCAGGAAAAAGTATTATGTTATATTTCTGGTAATTTTGTAAAAAAATATTTGTCATCTGATGCATGTATCGAAAGTGAAAAGTTAATGGTAGATGAAGATAAAATCTTGGATAATCATACAGTTTTCTTGTATTTAAAAGAATATGATGATTGTAATTCTGGGTTAAAATGGCCAGCAAATGATTTATTTCAATACTTTGTAAAGTTTTACATGAATGTTTTATGTTTAATTTCAATTTATTTTATGAAAAAGATGGCATAAGCAAAAAATTTGACGCTGTTTTACGCAAAGTAAATATTGACTTTTTTGATAATCACATAGAGCACAAAAAGAAAGAGAAAGTGTTTTTTATTTCTTCTTTCGTCCATATCGTGATAAAACAAAGTCAAGATGAACAATGATTTGAAACCCAATTTTAGTTATAAAAAGAAGTTTGAATGATTGAAAGAATGGTTTTCTGAATGGATGCATGTATGAGTTATACAATGTAACTAATCACCCTTATTTTTCAGAACCCCTCATTTATTAATGTTTATATCGGTTTTTCTAGCAAGGCCTATCGGTAACTAACTATTAGTCTCGGAGATTAAGGACCCAGAGTCCACGCGCTCCGTCCAAATCCATTCATCCCTGGTGTGATCTATGACTCTTTCTTTTGCTCTTACGATTGTCTCGTTTATTTAGCGTACTCGCCACTATTTTAAAATTTAAAACAACTGTTAAAAATGAAGCATTCATTCTAATTCAGATTCTCGAGAGCCATGCTAGAGAGCGGAAGTGCTTGATCATGGCTACAAGCTGGAGCGAACGCATGGACGCGCGGGCGCCCACTGAGCCTATTGACGACGCTGCAGTATGCGCTAATTTGCGCAAGAAAGTGAAACTTTCAATGAACTAAAAAACTCATGAATGAATGCCCCAAACTTACACACGCTCTTCTACAAATGAAAAAATGCTAAAACCCCTGAAGATAAACTTCAGCTTCTCACGATTGCTTTCAGTCCGGTTCAACCTAAATCTGATTAACATTCAACGCAAATAGTTTTATTAGTTTTTAGCAGTTAGCTTGTATTTTTTTCAGCATTTAACAACATTGCAAGAGCATTAGCCAAAATAGAAAGAAGATTAACTGAAATTGAGAGAAATCAAAAATAAATTTTGGAGAAACTGAGCCCAAACCATTCAATTGCGTTTGTTGAACTGCCATCTGAAATAAAGCTTCCCTGTGATTCTTTAGAAGATGTCAACAAGCTTGAAGAATGGCTAACGAGTGAAGACAATGTAAAGGCTTTGGTAAGTAATTACCAATGACCAATGTGTCAAATTTTAGTACTAATAAAATCTGTTTTCAGGGATCTTTATTACTTTATGGTGTTGAAAATTTTTTATTCTTCTACCGTGATACTATTTGAATGAAAATTGGAGTTTTAAGATAACTTAAAATAGTGTGTTTAGGTATTTTCTAGGCCCATGTCAATTAAAAACAAAAAAAAAAAAAATTAAAGTGTAAAATTTTGTGTATTTAAGATATTTAAGCAATTAAATCTGTATTGGCAATATCGCATTAACATGTGATCTTATACAATGAATAAAGCATTTTTATTTTTTATATATTGCAGATTGTAAATTTAAGTATTCTTGGAGGAAAGAAAACACCAAATACTGTCAGAAGAATTTTGGAAAAATTCTTTACAAATACAAGTCGCTGTTTCCTACAATTCGACTGTAAAATACAAAAAAATGTGCCCGAAAAGATTTAACAATTACAAAGATTATTCCAGGTTAGTATAGTTAAAGTTACATATTGGAGCTTAAAAGGTGGAGGTGGGAAAACTACTTTTCTCTCATCGCATTTATAAGACACTGGGTACATGGTTTCTCCCTGCCTCTTAATGTATTGATAAGCTTACTTTTGGTTCTATATGCAACGTATTTGAGTTATTTTCATAAAAACATATTCTTTTCAAGTGTTATAATACTTGCATTGTATTTAAAGAATGTAAATTTTTGAATGTATATTAGTTAAATGTGTCGAAATTTATATTTGAGCATTATTTTTACATTCGTTTTAAAATAATTTTTAGTCTCCATTTTTGTATCAATATAGCCTACATAAATCTAAAATATGTAATTCAAACTTCACAATATATTTTTTATTTGTATCTAAACTGGTCTAAATTTTCAGTTTCAAATCGATGTATAATAACTTTTGAGGATAATTTGTTTCTCACATATTAAAAAAATATATATTTTGTAAAGTTGTATTTATTAATTAATTTATAGTAACTGTTATTTGCTTCATTATTTTATAAGTGTTTCAATTACTTTAGCTTTAAGCTAGAGATCTTCAGTAAGCATTTCTCTTTGATGATGTTGACAGGCAATGCAGCATTCTTGTGGCTAAAGAGCTGCATGCAACTTGCGAGGTGCGGTTTGTAGACCATTGGTCTAATGTATTGAAATCGACCAGCCAAATATAATAAATATATGGGATATGGTTACTTGTTAAAACCCTGTACTATTGCAGATCGTCTATGTAGAAACCATGTACTTAATTTATTTCAAAAGTGCAGTGAAATAAATTCTGAATTTCATTTGTTATTGATTTTGTTTTCTTTTTTTTTAACCTGAAACACTAAAATGTAAATGAATTTGTAAAATCACACTAAATAAGTTATATTTTCAAATTACTCCTAGGCTTTGGTCTATGTACAAATGTAGTATTATTAAAATTCCAGGGAATATAGTTAAAACTTAGCCTTTTTATTCCGTTATCGAAAAGTGAAAGAAAACTAAATAATTTTATTTTGTTTTGTATATGTTAATATCACAGGACAAAGGTTTTCATTATGTGAAGTTTATTTTAGAAACTGTTCGTGAAATAGGAATACAGCTAATGCCACTGACGATGAAATTTAAGGGGTGCTGACTAGTTGATTCCGATTCTGCAAACATCGAGATGGAGGGATACATCTCAGAACGAAAAATAATAACAAGAATATATAATTTTTTGGATGTTGTAATTTTATCTTAATAACAGCCTTTTCTGAGAGTTAATCTTCTTGATGTGTGTATTTTTTTTTTTATAAAATAAGAACTATTTTTTTTTTCCTCCCTTGAAAAAGGGTTGGAACCATGAATAATCAAAGAGAATGTTATAGTGGTCAGTCAAAAAGAACAAAATATCGAGAAATTGCTGAGAAAGCAATTACTAGATATGGGTACAATGGATTCTTTTGATTCAGATACTGTAAACCTTAGACAAGAGATTAAAAGTAAAATTCAAGATCCGAATACACCCAATGCTACATTAGATAATCCAAATTTTTCAATCAGTGCTTTATCTTCTTTCAATACTGATAATAGTAGCAGTGATGATAGCAATCTTTCAGTGATTCTGATTGTGAAGTAATTGCCCCTAACTTAACTGAACAGTTACATTTGTGGTCTCAAAAACACAATATTAGCCATACAGCAATTACTGATTTATTGCATAATTTAAAACCTAGTCATTCTTCTTTGCCACTTCACGGACTTTGTTGCTTACACCAAGAACTGCTGATGTTGTGTCATGTGATGAGGGTCCTTTGTATATTTTGGGCTAGAACGGATTTTGGTGAAAAGAGCTTCATGTGGTTTAACATCATGAAACTATCCTTTGATAGAAAAAATATGTCTAATGAATTTTTCACATAATTTTTTGTCTGTTTCCGTTAATGTTGATGGATTAACTATACACACAAGCAGCACTAAATCATTTTGGCCACTACTATGTGATATGGACCAAGCAATTAACAAAAATCCCATTGTTGTAGCCTTATATTATGGTAATTCAAAGCCAACTACTGCTAATAACTTTCTACGTCCCTTTGTTGAGGAATGCAAAAATTTGGAAACAAATGGAATCATGCTAAATGGTGTAAACTATGTATTTCGAGTGAGTTGCATTATACTGATTCCCCTGCTAGATCCTTTATTAAATGTATTGCTGGTCATAACTCTCTTCACGGTTGTGAAAAATGTACCCAAGATGGTATATATCTAGGTAGGACCACATGGCAATATAACAAAAAACTATTGTTAGAACCGATGCTCTCATTAAAGAATTGGTTTATGAAGACCGCCAGCTAACACACAGAAAGTGTTCTTTCAGAGCTTGATATGGGCTTAGTGACACAGGTATCTTTAGACTATATGCCTTTGGTATGTCTTA
>BGPR01048894.1:0-11439 GCA_013235015.1 Araneus ventricosus
AATAAAATAAGAATTGTATCATTAGAACTCAAGTTATGCAATAAATGTATATTTCTCATTTTTATGATTAATGTCTACTTTTAAAATGTAATTATTATTTGCATACTACGCAGTAATATGCTAGTACTATCTTAAAAAACACATTAAAATCGTTTATTTTAAATGAATTTGCACGAGTAGAATTTAATTTGTGATAATCAGAATTGTTTATTAAAATTTCGATTATACGTCTTTTCATTTATACGCCGTTTTACGGCAGTCCCTTGAAAAACGTATAAACGGTGCTTTATTGTATTTTGTATATAAAAATATATCATCGATAAATTTCATGCCGAGGAGTCCAGTATTTCGACCAACATTTTACTATCACTTGTTCAAATATATAAGTAATGAATTAGTTCAAAGTCTAACCGTTGTCTAGCAACGGAGTAGCTATCGTTAATCTTCGTTATTTCAAAATCGTCTGCACGTAATTAAAAATTATTGAACTTTAAAAAATTAATAACAATCGAAAAGAAAATGTCACAGAAATAAAATTCGTATCATTGAAAAGGTAAAATCTTGAGCTTTAAGATGGTATACAAATATTTTTTGTCGGACAATTTGCTCCGAAGTTACGGTGGAAAAACGGTTTCGGTTTATTTCTAATTAACTGCCTGTTTAATTAACTTTTGGACTTAGAAAAGTTCATAAGTGTCTTATCCTTGTCTTAAATAATAAGTGTACAAAATTTGGTTGAAAACAGTCCATTGGTTTAAGAGGAGATGTGGAACATAGCCACATACATAGACACATACCCACAATGACTTTTATTTATATTAAGATTTAACTTAAATTTGTACAGAAGGTTTAACCCTTTTACATTCAAGCTATCCTTATCCAACCAAAAACAGGAAAAAATTAAATAAAATAGACCACAGTATTTATTTCATAGCACTACGGAAGATTTATAAGTTTCTGAAATGAAGCCAGTTTCTTATTTTATTTTTATATTTATTTATTTAATGCAACTTCAAAGCAGTGGGTGCATCTTTAACAGAAAGCATTAAAAAAACTCGTAGTAGAAATACGTAGATCGGCAACAAGTATTCAACTATTGTGTTTAGTTTAAAACCAATTATTATGTATGTAAATACTTAGAAGATTACAGCATATACAAATTTACTAATATTTACATGATTTAGAGATGTGATTTAGTAAAAAAATTACGATTTATTATAGGATTAAAATTATTTTAGCTTAACAAATAAAACGAATACTTACTCATGACATTATAATACTTTTACTGATGACACCAAATCCTAATGAAAATATTCCAAACTCTGAAAATTCAACAGACATATATTGATATAAGATTAATTATTTAAATGCACTTTTACTATATTCGTAGAAGTAAGTTTTCGGTTGTTTTATATCGTTTCCTGCATTTGAGATCAGTATATATAAACACATCCCTTCTATTTTTTAGAATTTTTATTTTACATATTACGAGTTATATCAAATAACCTTTAGGAGACAAAATATCAGTTCTGAAATTTTTCAGTGAGCATTTGGATATTAATTTCAATAGCTTTTCTTTAGGAATAGATAAGGAAAGGTCACGAAAAATATTTGGTTAAAATCTGAAATATATCAGATCAAACCATACATTCATCTATTTTGAATGTTTACTTCTATCAGATAAATTATCAGTTAAAAATTTTGTTCGTATAATTTGAACCGAAGTCACTTCTACGCAATTTATCGGTCTTCTTTTATCACTGTAACTTTTTCACGCGCTTTTTCAGAATTATTACTTTTTTATTTTTTATTAATTTTTTTATTGAAATGTAGTAGTTTTTCTTTTTTGCAATTGCAATATGCTTTACTCAAAATAGTAAAATTCGTAGATTCAGATGTTACTATTCAGTGTTTTCCAAGTTGTTATGTCATAGATCGGTTCTTTTTTCATTTTTCACTACACACGACCAATTTTCGAGTGAAAATATTTTTGGATACCCCATTTTCATCCGAAAAAGTTGTGACTCCAAAATCGGAAAAAAAGTGAAAAAGTTTAAGAATCGGTTAATTATAAACAAAAATAAATTCAGCATAAAATAACTAATCACCAAATTAGTAATTTCTTTTATTAACGTAGTTTTTTTTTAGTAAAGTTTCTGTTATTTGTGGAAAAAGATTATCGCATATTTCGTATATATAGTATTCGATTTTCCAATATTGGTATTCTAAAGTCACGAATGTTCTTGATATTAGTCATATGGTTAGCACTTGGTTTTTGTAGACTTTGTTTATCACACTCTGATAGTACTTATACAGTAGAAAAGTAAACCTTGATTGTCATTTTGGTAGCAAAAAAATATATGAAGGTGTTTTATAACTTTTTCGTAGGAGTTTTATTATCTTTCTCTTTTGCTGGTTTTTTAATTCTTGTGTCATGACTGGGTCACTGATTTAAGGTCAGATATTTGAAATTTTCAGCGGTGATTTTTTTTTTTATTCAGAATTTATTTTTCATCGTTCTGCAAGTTGTTATGTCATAGATCGGTTATTTTTTCATTTTTCGCTACACACAACCAATTTTGGAGTGGAAATATTTTTTGCGACCCCATTTTCATCCCAAAAAGTTGTGATTCCAAAATCGAAAAATAAGTGAAAAAGTTTTAAAGAATCGGTTAATTATAAACAAAAGTAAATTCAATATAAAATAACTAATCTCCAAATTAGTAATTTCTTTTATTAACGTACCGTAACAAAGTTTCTGTAATTTATGAAAGAAGATTATCACATATTTCGTATATATAGTATTCGATTTTCCAATATTCGTATTCTAAAGTCACGAATGTTCTTGATATTAGATTATAACATATTTCGTATATATAGTATTCGATTTTCCGTATTCGTATTCTAAAGTCACGAATGTTCTTAATATTAGATTATCACATATTTCGTATGTATAGTAGTCGATTTTACAATATTCGTATTCTAAAGTCACGAATGTTCCTGATATTAATCATATCAGAATATGAATGTGCACTTGGTTTTCGTAGACTTTGTTTATCACACTCTGATAGTACTTATACAGTAGAAAAGTAAACCTTGATTGCCATTTTGGTAGCAAAAAAAATATGAAGATGTTTTATAACTTTTTCGTAGGAGTTTTATTATCTCTCTCTTTTTCTGTTTTTCTAAATCATGTTTGAGGACTGGGTCACTGATTTAAGGTCAGATATTTGAAATTTTCAGTGGTGTTTTTTTATTTTTTTTATTCAGAATTTATTTTTCATCGTTTTTCAAGTCGTTATGTTATAAGCTTGGATCTTATTTAATTTTTTTCTAACACGACACCTTTTCAAGTTCAAATAATTTTCACGACGCCATTTTCATCCGAAAAAAGCTGCCTAAACTCCAAAATTTGAAAATAAATAACATACATTTAATAAAAACTGCTTTTAAAACACATTTTTATTATTAGTGTACTAAAAAGTGTATACATTTTATTAAATTTCTTTTAGTCTTTAAGCAATAATTCATTATCATAAATATTATGAAATCTAAATTCATTTTTTTTCTCAAATTCGAACTAGCCGATGCCACTCATATGGAATCAAATTTTAGTTAAGTTAACTCGTAAACTGATAATCAAGCTCTGAAAATATTAAAATAGTGTTTAGTCATCGAGAATAAGTCAGTAACACTTCAAAACTCTGATTCACCAGAAAGTGAGTGAAAGATCGATTACAAAATTCCAACTTTACAAACAAGAAACTTGTCAAGTTAAATAAAAGTATGTAGAAAACAAAGAATCAATTATTTGTAAATAATAAAATTCATAATAAAATGTCTGATGGTTTAGCTTAGTTTGGTTATATTAATGCTCCGTTCTCGATTTTGAGACCTGCGATGGCCTAGTGGTATGGTTTCGGTTTCGGGGCTGGTTTCGAAACTAAATTAGACCAGGTGGTTAGAATGACCAGGTTCGCCGATTCCACAGAAGATCCGCAGGGTATGTGGGTATGTTGCATGTTAAATAACAAATAGGAGTCCAAAGAAGGATAAGTTTGGAGAGTGGGGTGCCAACTCAAGTGCCGTCCTGTCATCTGACCGCGGTTCAAAATTATGAGGCCGTGCAATCCGAGGTCCTAAAATAGCCTTCGTGCTGCTTCAAAACGGGATATTGATAGAGTTACCATACGTCCAGATCTCAAGCTCACGTCAGGGCCAATGTCCGGATTTATACCGGTGTGAGAGAAATTTAGTTGCAATTGAGAAAAAGCTGACATCATTCCGGCAATAAAAGAAAATTCACTGTTGGTGAGAAAGTGGCTGCCTTATCCTTTTAATTCTGTTTTTCATTATTATAATTTCGAATTTCCATACATTAACAAAAATTGCATCTTCTTTGAATTCTAACGCCTTAAATAATTGTTAACCTCTTCAAACTCTGTACTAGAATGTTATGAAAGAAGGCAGATAGATGGTAGGCAGTTTTTAGAATTTTTAATTATACTTTCACACACACCCCTCCCAGATTTCAACTAAAAATTATAGCAACCCTAGATATTAATATAACTAAACTAGGGATATTTTAGGACGCACCTCATCATTTCGAACTGTGGTTTGATGACGAGGGCGACATCTGATAAGCTTCTTCCCAACTTTCACACCACACACGCACCAGGCCCGTTTGTTCGGCTGATATTCCGTGGAATCAGGTCAGGAACTCGCAACCTGATTGCGAAGCTACAGTGACTCTTAAATGTATTGAACAAGCCGACGTAACGACTGAAAAGACCTTGAGTCTTCGCTACCCTAAGTGCAAGTGCAGTCGCAATCACTAACTTAAAAAAAAAGAAAGCTCTGTTATAACTGAAGGCAATAAAGACTTGCATTTTCCCCATATATTAAATTTTAATTCAAAATGCAAAAAACTGTTCCTTACCAAAAATTCGAATCAAGCAGTCGTGCCTCAAATCTTATAATATTTGTGATGAATTATTATTTGATATGGTGTAAAAAATAGGAAATTTTATTCAATGTACCTTCTCTTTACGTTTCAAAAGAATCACTTCATGTTTTTAATTAAATCATAATTCATTATCACGAACAACAATAGCTGGCTGATCATAACACACTAACTGAATAAATTGAAATAGTCAACTATGTCTTGTTGAGCAATGGAGTCAATTTGTGTGACACCATAACACATGACAAACATAACATACTGCACGTGAAAAATAAGCACTAACTTCTCATTGTTTTGCGCTATTAAGTGACGTCACACCTTTTTTCCACCTGTAAGATGCGTATTGGGACTCGAAATTACATCGTCAGGGTGCATTTGGCTTGTTTCGCGTGAGCATGCTATGTTTCGAAAGTGCCATTCCGTATAAATATCATGATAAATGATTTCTTTCATTTATGAAATAATTACAGACAATATTTAATTCTGTCACGTTAAAATGAAAATGAACATAATTCCGCTTTATTGTTCTATGAACTTTTTATCAAAGGGAAATTCAAATTTTAATTTAGTGTATCACAGCAAACACTCAAGGTTTTCGTCAGATTTTTCCAGTATTTTAACTTCAGCCACTTGAATGGACATGAATTTTTAAATCTTTGAAGATTTTATGCTTTTAAAACAAATGTATTAAATAAAATGATGGTGAATATATTGCTAAAATACATTTTCCCTGTGCTTCAAAGAAAGTTAGCAGCTTACGAAATGCCATTCTATATAGAATGATTCATATCAATCCAAAATAGAAGATATTCTAATATATTTACCAAATTTTAAACAGTCCTTCTTCACAAAGCAATTGATAGGAAAAACTTATTGCATAAAATCCTTTTTATTTTGAAAGACCTTTTATATGTGCTTTGGGCAACATTTCTAGGAATTTCTGAAAAAGAATATCATTTCAATGTAAAGTAAACTTTTTGAAGAACACTGCACTCCGAATATCTGGATACATTTTTGGCAAAAATACATTCAGAAAATATCATCTAAAAAATATATTTGACAAAAATACGTCCATATAATCTTTATCTCTCTTGCAGTTTCAAATATCATTTCCACCAAACTTTTTTCATTAAATCTTTCTTTCTTCCTATTCACACATTTCTTAGAAATCTTCTGATCTTAAAATTTTTTAAATTATTTTTCACTTTAATTGGCAATCTCTCGAAATTTTACATTAGTAATTTTTGTGTCTGCTCAACTTTAGAGCATGCTAGAGGAGCTGAAAGCTACTCCGTTGAAAATAATCACATTGACCGAACTTCATTGGTAATTATGCATAATAACCGGTTAATGTGGTAAATTCTCATAAATTATCCACTTTAGCCGATTTAACTTGGTTATAATAGCCGGTTATTATGAATAATAACCAATTATCCACATTAACCGTAACATATATACATACATTCCAATATTTAAACCCTGTTCAAAATTATTTCTTTGTGACAATATAATCATTCTTAAAAACCTATATATCATCCATATTAAACAATTTGATTCTACCTAAATATTAAGTACAAGAATTTTCTACATTGCATATATAATATTGGCTATGTTATTCCTTGTATTAGACTCATATTTACAACATTTTCAGTCTTGAAATCTTACCGGTCTTTTTATGTCTGCCACATCTTGAAGTGGTTTGTTTATCAGATAAGAAGTGGGAGTATTCAGCATCTGAACTCTCATCTGAATGCTTATATGGAGTTGGCTTGTCATTGACTTTGTCTGTGACCAACAAATAAGCTGGTTTTAGGCGATCTATGGAGTTGCTGTTATAAAAGCTTTATTGCATTACCTGATCTGCTATTCGAGTTTTCCATTCCTCCATACGTGTCAGAGTGAAAGCGTGTTTTAGAAGTGCTATACTACGCAGGAATCATCTTTGTCTTCAAAATTAAGGAAAACGGTCATACTTCATGACAAAAGCAGCAATTATTTTGAAAGTAAAAATAAATGGATTATCTACTGAGAGATTTATGGATTGATTTAATGAATTAGTATATGCATCTAAAAATTTCATCACCTTAGAATCTTTGCTTTGATTATGCATATAAATGAACAAAAGTAAGCAAAACAAAGCTTATGAGAGATCCAACGCAAATTCACTTCAAGTAAGAAATTTCAAATAAATAACAATTTCTGGACTGATTATCACGAAAATACTTTCATGATAAATGTTTCTAAGTGAAACAAACAAATTAGCTTTCAGAAACAGAAGAATTTTTTCTGAAACAATGCTCAAAAATTATAAGCGGCGAAAGATGAATTCAAAAGTAAGAACTGAATAAATACTTTTAATGAATTTCAACCAATATCGAAATCTTAAGAGAGGAATTAACAACATACATTCGAATTAAAACTGAAGTTGAATAACAGAAAAATAATGTCAAACGTGTTTTTTTAAATTTATTTTTAAACGAATTATTTCCCTTCATATTTCAAATAATAAAAATTATTATGTGTTCTACTTTAAAAAGAATATTTTCCTCTTATTTCAATTTTATTGGTGATAGATAACTGCTATTATAATTGAGTTTTATTTGTGATTATTATGATTTTACCATTGGGATATAAAGCTGCGATCCTTTTGAAAAAACATAAATCTAGTCTTAATTGCTTTAAAGTTGCACAGCTCTCATAATTAATAAAATTCAATATTATGTTATGAGAGTTTTGCACCTATTTGTCTATTTTTACGTTAATTGCTTACATTTAACGGTTTTATAATCTCTTTCCTTAGTATTTATCAAGAAGTTATTCAATCAGTTAGAATTTTAATTCTTCTGTTCAGTTAATTATTACATATAAACACTGTTTTCGAAAGATGTTTGTTCAAAGTAGTTCATTACAAGATGTTGAAACAACTTAAAGTTAAATCTAAAAAATAAGAAATTTAATCTTTCGTGCCCAAATGAGCAGCAGAAAACTAAAATTTTTCTTAAGATGAAAGTATTATGTTTCTTTCTTTCGTAAAAGGAAACCGTGTTCTAATTAACCATGTGAAACTGTATAATTCATTATGAACGTTTTTCCTACTAAGCTGATCCCACCATATGCTGTACTTGCACCGTACGTTTGGCGCAGCATGGCCAAATTTGGCTCTTGCGCCAATAAATCCCAAAACAATCAACCAACCAACCTACTAAGCTGAATTTCCTACTTTTTATGGCTTTGCTAAGCTCCTTCTATATTATGGATGTTATTTATTTCCCTGACAGCTGAAACTCAAAAAATAAATTTTGTTTGGTTATTCTTTTAAATAACTTAAAATTTTAGCATATATCAATCTGAAAATGTGACTGATGATTTATTTTTCAATAAATATTCTTTTCACATCCTTGTGACTGAAAATGTGACTGATGATTTATTTTTCAAAAAAATATTCAGTTCACATCCTTATGACTGAAAATGTGACTGAAGATTTACTTTTCAAAAAATATTCGTTTCACTTCCTTATGACTGAAAATATGACTGATGATGTATTTTTCAATAAATATTAGTTTCACATCCTTGTGACTGAAAATGTGACTGGTGCTTTTTTTTCAAAAAATATTCGTTTCACATCCTTATGACTGAAAATGTGACTGATGATTTACTTTTCAAAAAATATTCGTTTCACATCCTTATAATTAATGAAGCAAATGCAAAACTCTTCCCGCTCAGACTACCAATGCAAAGCTACATCAACCATTTATACTAGAAACTGCACGATAATGGAACATACACTTAATCCTTTCTAATGCGATTGCCAATCTCTCGTTCCAAGCGAACTGCTAGCATCAGCAACTGAAAGTGTCTTCCTGAAATTGCTCTGTACATAATCGTTTAACGCCGCAACAGACGAATGCACCTAGTTTGTCTGATCAGCTTCGAATGCTCCATAAATAACAACAGCGGTCAATTCTTCGGTTGAGTGGACTGGAGATAGTGGTTTGTCACATCTAAATATTCAACCAACCGGTCACTGAAGAGCCTCCCGGACGTTGACAGGGGATAGAAAACCCTCTTCAGGACCTTATCTACGGTGGCTGTCAAACAGGGCTGCCAAGTTGGCTATTTTAAGGCCACATTTTGGAAATGTGTGCCATTTTAAAACGCCTGACTTATAAATGCTCACTTGACACTGATTTTTTGGTGGGTGGAAGGGTATTTTCAGGTGCAAATTTTAGAATGTCTGAACAGGATTTTACTGTTTTGAGTCGCAAGAGCTAGATTTGGTTAAATTGAGTCAGACATATAGTTAAAAGTAGGGATATGACGAATAGTGATTTGGTCGAATAGCCAAATACCAAATATTCGGCCACATTTCAGGCCGAATAGACAAATACAGAATATTCGGCCGCATTTCAGGCCGAATAGCCAAACACCGAATATTCGGCCACATTTCAGGCCGAATAGCCAAATACTGAATATTCGGCCACCTTTCAGGCCGAATAGCCAAATACCGAATATTCAGGCCGAATAGCCAAATATCGAATATTCGGCCACATTTCAGGCCAAACACCGAATATTCGGCCACAATTCAGGCCGAATAGCCAAATACCGATTATTCGACCGCATTTCAGGCCGAATATCGAATATTCGGCAGCTGAATATCCACGTTTTAAAAGTATTTCAGTTTTGATTGTATGTAAAAATTTTCTCAAATTTTAAATAAAAAAATCAAAGATTAATAAAAATGATTTAGTATTTGTATATTTAAAAAAATTTAACATCCTGATGCATTTTAAAATATCTTAATTTTTTGATAATAAGAAATTAGAAACCCAATTTATTTTGGGATTGTTTCACAGAAATAAAACAGTCATCATTGCAGAACATGACAATGACAGACACAGAACAAAATTAAGAGGGTAAATTTAAATTATCAGAAGTAAATTGCGATTTTGATAAAGAACTTCTAATATCTGGCTGGGATAGAGTGTCCACTTAATTGGTGAAAAAAATGCAGAAAAATATCCAATGTTTGCAAATTAAGCAGAAAACATCTTTCAGCTCCTGTAAGCACAATATATAGTGTATATTTTAATACGTGATTGGAAAAGGGGTAAAATTCTCACTGGTAAAATTAATCCTTTTTCCAATTCCACAATCATTTATTTTCTGAATTTGGTAATGCATAAGAAACCAAGCAGAACATACTTTTCCCAGAAAATGCTAATAATTTATTTTTCTTGCATCATTATTTCAAGCTTTACAATGATAAATGATATGCAACATTATTAAATACACCAAATTTACTTAAAAATTGAGTGAATGTTAGGAGGTTTTTTTATAATAAATGTACTGAAATGTTCTGCATAATATTCTTTGTTAAATATCTGTACAAGCACACTTTCTAAAAAAAATTATTATCCTGAAATTATTCGGCCGCATATTCGGCAAAACGGCCGAATTCCGAATAATTGCCGAATTTTCGTTGCATCCCTAGTTAAAAGTGAATGATAAATCACCCAAGGTAGAATAAAGATTGAAATCTTCATATTTCTTGCAGAGGTTTAAAAATATCAGCTCTAGAGAAAGGAAAATAGAAAAAATTAAATGCCATACTACTTCAAATTACGTAAAAAATTTATGCATTTTTTTCCTCCTATTTACTGTTGTAGAGAAAATGCATAATTAAAGACTTTGGGATGTTTATAAACTATCCTAAAATCTCACTTAACGTTTTTCACTGTATCTCTCTGAAGACTAAATCGCAAGAAACAAACTTCATAGTAAAGTAGGCCTTAAAAAATTTGCTACGTTTGAAGTCGGCTCAATCCCAAATATCTGACAATTTGTGGTTTTCTTCCGTTTCAGATAGTAGAAAATTTAAATCATCAAGAGATGTTTAAATCAATCAAGTATTTGGCCTTTTTTCTGAAGAAGTTCGGCATTATTTTGCCATTATGGTCTGGTAACCCTGTTGTCAAACAGGAATCCTTGAAGGCGTAAATCCTTTTCCATGCTCCAAACATCTGACAATATGTGGTTTTCTTCCGTTTCTGATAGTAGAAAATTTAAATCACCAAGAGATATTTAAATCAATCAAGTATTTGGCCTTATTTCTGAAGAAGTTCGGCATTATTTTGCCATTATGGTGTGGTAACCCTGTTGTCAAACAGGAATCCTTGTAGGCGTAAATCCGTTTCCATGCTCCAAACGTCTGACAATTTGTGGTTTTCTTCCGTTTCTGATAGTAGAAAATTTAAATCATCAAGACATATTTAAATCAATCAAGTATTTGGCCTTATTTCTGAAAAAGTTCGGCATTATTTTGCCATTATGGTCTGGTAACCCTGTTGACAAACAGGAATCCTTGTAGGCGTAAATCCGTTTCCATGCTCCACAAGTATAACGATATATAGATACCTTCCGTTTCAGATAGTAGAAAATTTAAATCATTAAGAGATATTTAAATCAATCAAGTATTT
>BGPR01048895.1:0-11438 GCA_013235015.1 Araneus ventricosus
TTCTCGCAGAAACCACGTCCTTTATTTGATTTCTTCTCTTATATCACTGGAATATTTTCTCGTTGAGGAAGATAAAGATACGCAAAAATGACAGTCAAAATTAGTTTTCTAGACAACGGTTTCTAAATACTAATGGACTTCGCATTTCTGGGTTAAAATAATTTTGGACGGCATAAAAATATCGTAATATGTTTCAAGTTAAAAGCTTTTACAATGTCTTTTCAAAATTATTATTACAATTTATAGAGTAAGAATAAGCTTTTTATCATTTGTGGTGTGCGAATATACTACCATGTTCAAAAGTTCCATAACTTTTTAAATGTTTCCTAAAGAGAAAGCATTTATGCTACTTCTCGCAGAACAAGCAAAGAATATCATGTGACCTACTTGTCAGAACAGTTTTATCCAAGTCAGATACGTGCATACGCGTGGCTCGTGATTACAAGTATTCAAAACTTCTCGTCTCGGAGAAGGCCAAATCGTGAGAGCTCCATCACGATAATTCACCAGCCTGGTGACAAATTACCTTACAAAACATCACATCCTGGTACTTCGACAGCCAGCTTATTTCCCTGATCTCACCCGATGTGATTTCCTTATTCTGGACATTCACGGAGAGACCGTTCCACACAATTTGGAGTCCACCGCTCCAAAACCTGACGTCAATGCGAAATTCCAATGAGAATCGGGGGAATGTGGTCAAAAAGTTTGGATTTTCATCTTCGTTCGTTATCCATTTGGAGCACTAGGTCGTAAAACTGAAATGCGACCGTGGGGAGGGGGAGCGAGACTCTCTCACAAAAACTAAATACACAAAATATAGACTCGTGGGGAAGGAGGAATCGGAGCAGGGCAGTGGGTCTCGCTTTGAAAGAGGGAGGAGGAATAGGCGCAGTAGCCTTAGGGGATCGGAGTGACCGCTTGCATGGAGCCTCCGTTGAATGACCCACCTAAATGGATGGGCTAAAAATGGCACCGTGTGGAGTGCTATCACGCCATTTGGCTTGGAGTGGTCTCACGATGAATGTCCAACTTTAAGGAATAACGATTCTCAAGTTCCGAAGAAGTGCAGCGACGAAGACACTGGAGGATATCGCAAAAGTAGGCTTGTAATTTACATTTACATCTTTGTATGAACGATGGCAAAAGTGCACAGCTGCGCGCCGTAGATACCTTAAAGGAAACACCAAATAAGCATGTCCTATCTGCATTCATTAATTCATTAATCAGTGATAAAATATGTTCAGGAATTTTTTGAACGCAGTAGTAATCTAACATTGAAAAGGAAATGGAAATTTGAGATATATGGACGAAAAACAGAAGGAAGAGAGAATAGTTTTAAACATTTTGAAATTATTAACTTTAACTTTAATCCTTTGAACGGCAAAAATATTTCAGCTGAATGCTTTGAAAACGGCCTCTCTGTAGCTAAATGGTGAACGCAAATGTTTCGGAGCCGGTTTTCGGGTAATAAACAGAGAACAACTTTCTACGCCTGAATAGGTTTAAGAGAAATAATCGAAGAACGACTTTCTGCGACGGAGCCGGTTTTAGAACAGTCATCAGAGAGCGACTTTCTACGTTTGAGCCGGTTGAAGGTTAAGGGGTAGAGGAAAACTGAAACATCCTCTTACAACGGAATACAAGAAAGTGCTTACACTCTTTTTAATTAATTGGAAGTATTTCCCCACTACCCGTGGAGTTACAATTCTTATTACCTCTAATTAACAATCTGTCTACCCATTACACACTAGGACTAGAGATTAAAACGATCAGCCATGTTATTAGAGAAGAGACAGATACGATCAAAGGGAGAGTGAAATTCTAATCGTTTACTTGCACAGCAGTTGTACCAGCTAGTAACAAAACGGAAAATATGCTGCTGTTACAGCGTCTGTATTGCCCATAAGAAAAAGAATAATAAGATACAAACTTTTCAAACTACGAAATTTCACAAAAAAAATTCTTGAATTAAATAAAAATTTGCACCAGAAATGCACAAAAAATAAGGTTTTGTTGGCGCTTTTACATACCTAACGCACACACACTTATCTTATATGCAGTTCTTTTCTCATAATCTTTAAATAATTCACTATTTAAGAATAAATATTTTAATTTGCCAAATAAAGATGTAATGACGTTATTTGTGAAAATATCCTATACTGTATCACAATAATTTATTTTATTTATATTTTTAATGTTCAACTTGTTGTACGATGGTATCAAGTTTCCAATTAGTGCTTTAGTCTCAAGTCAATCAAGCCGTCATATCTAGACCTTTTTCCATTGTAACATTTTTGTTTTCCTCTGTTGACGATTCTTTGTTCAATGAGAATTATAAAATTTAAGAAATAGTCGTTAATCGATAAATTAACGGAAAAATAAAACCAAATGGCCATATGTAATAAATATTAGCCAATACAAAATAAAAATATATTGTAAACTAGCCGCCTTCGGCGACCAGATTGTTTTCCGGGAATACAATTTTAATTGAATATCTTGTTTATAATTTGATATTCATGATTCCCGCAACAAAGTAATTTTAAATTCCAGATTGTGATAGACATTTAACCAATGTTCTTTCAGTAACCTTCCACCTATTCTGTTCGTTGTCTGTATGAATGTCCTTAATAGAGTCGTGTAACTATCTGTGTCATGTATCATACAATGGCTATTCCTCTTGAAAATATACATTTGATTTTAACTTAAAATGGCGCGGCACATTTTACTTCCAGCAGCATGTTAGATGGATGAAACTATGCTGATTAAAACATATCATTAAACATTAAAATATTACCTTAGCTTTCAACATTGGAAGAGAAAGAAGCACGCAAATAAGTATTTGTTTAAACAATGAAAACGGTTTGAATTGCGTTGCAACAATGAAAAGTATTTTTGTTAATTACACCAGAAAATATTTAAAAAATTTATTAAAATTAGAGAAAAAATTGTACGGCAACATAATTTATATCATTGAAAAGCTAATTTGTGCGCTTTCAGATGGTGTAAAAATTATTTTGTGCTGCAATATTTGCGAAAGTTATTAAGAAAAAACAACAAAATTTTGCTTAATTTTTGATTAATTAAAATGATAATTAAAACTTCAAAAAAGGGCTCCGAGGTGCGCATTGCCACGCTCCAAAGTGTGTTTGTGCCAAATATCGTAGCTCCGGGTCTAGCGGTCTGGCCTGTAGAGAGCCAACACACACACAAACAGACGGACACACACACACACAGAGACACACACAGACAGACACACACACAGACAGACACACACACACACAGACAGACACACACACAGAGAGACAGACACATAGAGACACACACACACAGACAGCCACACACACAGACAGAAACACACACACAGACAGACACACACACACAGATAGACACACACACACAGATAAACACACACACAAACAGACAGATAGACACACAGACCGACAGACACACACACCAGACAGACTCACACACGCAGACAGACTCACACACAACGAGACAAACTCACGCACGCACAGACCGGACCTCTACACAACCAGACCGACACACAAACAGACAGACACGCACACTTGCACGCAGACCGACACTGAGCCAGACCGATCGACACACACACGTTCTCCTTTATTATTAGTAGAGATGTCTTATAGAAAAGGTATTTCATCAATGGGATGTTTTAGAACAAATATTGTTAAACCCCCCTTATGCCCGCACTTCTTAATAAACGGTCATCCGATCTTTACCTTGAACCAATTACCTCCTAAATAACAGCGCATTTTGAGGCCATATATCACCTTATTATTACCCTAGCTTCCAAAGACAAAAAATACACCCATTACATATTTTTCTGCACATAATCGCCCTTCGACGTAACCTCCAAGACCCATTTCTTCCACAAATTACCGGCAGACAGTAGTAAATTATGAAACCTCATTTCCGATAAAACCTTGCCGGACTGCCGAATTATGAACTTTGCCACTTGCTCCAATTACTCAAAACCTCGTCTGTTCCTGGGACGGTTGTTTGTTTTCTTTTATCTCGTAAGTCATATAATTTCCCCTTCTCCCTGCCCACTTTATGGACTTAACTGTCACCGTGGATGATGTTTCCTATCAGACGAAGACAGAAATGTCAGGGGTGGCCGGCCGGCTCAACGCCCCTTCGGAACAAGATTGATATTTATCGCTGCAGTTGATTTTATTTCCCCGGTTTCTATCAGAGTGTAGAAGACAAGGGCATTAAGTTCGTTGCGTAAAAATAAAACAGTGGATGCCGTCCGGGTTGTTTTGTTGTTGTGTTCCTGTTTGGGATGTGTTCGAGTTCGTTATCTTTATTGGAACAATTTGTCCACCTGTCTTGCACCCTGATGTACTGAGACGTAGAAACCGATTCTGTACTTGATTTTCAGCAGGAGTTGTGGACCTGTTTGATGAGTTGATACGTTTTAATGGCATGGTTGATGACTGTGCTGTTGCAAGTTATTTTATGGGAAGTTAAATGCCAGGTTCAAGCTGCTATATTCTAACTGTTGGACGAAACCTCAATTTTCTGTTCTTCACATTTGCATAGTGTTCGTTTTATCCGCTTTTAGTGAAGAAGAGGATTTGAACCTTGGTTTATTATGACGTCATTCCAAAGACGGGAATATTTAGTTCTTGCACAAGTATATATAGCAGCGTTGGAGTGATGTCTTATTGTGATTATTGTTGATAATTATAGATTATCATGATATGTTTTCTTTATGAACTCGAGTTGAGTTCATCCATCAGTTTTAAGATGTTTTTAATAAAATTAGTCTTCTCAAAATTGTGGCTCCTTGTTATATCATCGTAAGAACCGCTGCCACACTCTGCACCACCATCACTAACTAAATGAAACTGTAGATGGATGACTGTTGGTGAAGACGTAAAGTCCAAAAAAACTGTATTGAATACCATTCAAAGTTACTCGAGAGTAATAGGTGTTATTAAAGTAATGAATCGATAACTGCAGGCCAAAAGTGTTAATGATGCAAGTACCAGAAAAACGCCATTTTTCATGTTAGCATGTAAAATAAGTAAAGCATTATAATATGGTAAGCGTGAAAAGTTCTTGGTAGTCCTCTAAGTAGGTACCTCTGTCCTCTGCACAGTGGTTCTCTTATATTGAAATTTATAATGATCGATTTTTGAAATTAAATACAAAAAGTATATTTTACTCACTTCAAACTATCTTATTTTCAAAAGACCAAAAGAGTTAATGATGCAAGTACCAAAAATACACCATTTTTCATGTTAACATGTAAAATAAGTAAAGCATTATAACGTAGTAAACGTGAAATGTTCTTGGTAGTCCTCTAAATAGGTAGCTCTGTCCTCTGCATAGTGGTTCTCTTTTATTGAAATTTATAATGATCGATTTCTAAAATTAAATACAAAAAGTATATTTTACCCACTTCAAAAGAACTTATTTTCAGAAGACCAAAAGTGTTAATGATGTAAGTACCGAAAAAACACCATTTCTCATGTTAGCATGTAAAATAAGTAAAGCATTATAACGTGGTAAACGTGAAAAGTTCTTGTTAGTCCTCTAAGTAGATAGCTCTGTCCTCTGCATAGTGTAAACGTCTCTACGGCTAGTGTGCACAGGTTCTTGGGATTCCAGGCTTTATCAAGTATGAAATTAATGACAACGGAGAATTAAATTTACAGAGAATTCCGTGCAAAGAAATATATTTCACGAAGGAGGCTTTGTTATTATGGAAGTTATTTAAAATTGATTACGAAATTCACAGTATATTCACAGAATAATAAAGATAAGGTTAATCACAATCTGCTACCTCGAAAATACTCGAAACGCTTGAAAATTTTTTTCGAACTAATCCTTAATGTAACCTTTCATAATCAGCTCGTTTTCGTTTAAGTAAATAGCATACACTTTATTTGAAAAATTTCAAAATTCTTTTATAATATTAAACAGTGCTGCTTTAAAATATATATGCCAAGTTGTATTAAAACAGACTATAGATTAAAAGTGTGTAAAGGAAAATTCATGAAAATCTAAAAAAATGCGATATAAAAATCCTATACTGAAAGCAAATTTCTTCTCTTCGGCAACTGTCTTATTTTATTTTTCCTAAAATTTTTCTTTAAAAGAAAGATAAGTATGGAATAGATTTCAAAATTGTGGGACAGATTTTGCATACTCGTAGTGAGATCTGCAGGATTTATGTATTTGGATTAACTTGGTCATTAAAAGAAAGAGAAATGTTTCTAAAACTGCAACACATAGGACATTGCCACGGCTTACAATCGCAAGATCCAAAATGGGGACAGAAGTTATTCTGAAAATGAATCGTCCTTCCGATACTCTTGCAGATATAGCTCAGATTTTATATTTGTTATTCTTATTCCAAAACTCATGAAAATGTAGATAACACGATGTATTTGTTAGTTCAGTTGAGGATTGAAGAATTTCGTAGGAATATCAGGACTGGAGAATCAAACTTGGTTTACAAATTTCACAGTAAGTTCTAGCTGGGGTTTTGATATTAAATAAAGTACTAGATGATAAATAATCACATTTCAGCTAATACTTAATAAAAGTTTCCTAAGAATATGCCATACAATATTATCTTTTAATTCTATAAAATAACGAATAAAAAGGTATCGCGGCAAGCAGAACAGAAAAAAATTAGTGGCATAGTCAGGAAAATTAAAACCATTACTGCCATTATCATGAATATAAAAATGAGTAGAATTCACTTTTTCACTTCATAAAAATTTTAAAATATTGTATTTTTTTTATCCTCCGGAGAGATATTCAGTCATTAAATTATTTTTGCATTTGAATGGAGGACATAAAATCCACGTTTTTACGAATTCTAACTTTGAAACTCATGCATATTTATGAACAAATTAATTATCTCATAAAAATAATTTTAACACTAATAATATATTTTGGCTTTCAAACTATCGGTTTTCCATTTTTTCTTCTTTTTCTTCTGTTCTATTGAATTCATAAAAAGGTACTGACACTTCAATTACAAAATTTCAGTTCTTGGCGTAACATGCATCAGATTTTTAATATATTACTGAATCATTATTCCACCCACGTTTAGAAGAAAGAACATAGGTGCGCATACCCAAACCAGAAAAAGATTATATCGCAATCGTCGGGCAAGAAGTTCAGCTGTAATAAATATCAATTTAACAAAAAAATAATGCATTGTTTAAATTTAGATCCTTATTTTGAAAGTTATGACTTAAATTTTGGATCATTCCAAAAAGCTGTTGTAATTTTTTTGTGCTTTGCCTTGGGAAAACAAAGGTAACTGGAATAGCATTAATCAAAATAGAAAGATTTCATCTGTTTCGAAATAATGAAAACTTTAATAAAATTTGTCCCACACTTGCAGTAATTATTAGTCTGTACTTGTACCCTTCGATAATTACGAATTTAAGGAAATTGAAATATTGATTTAGGCAAATAGATCTGATATTTTTTTACGATCAAATGCCAAAGCTAAATGTTGTAGAGACTTAAATCACTGCTAAAGTGATAAAACTGATCCCGATATCAATTAATCACATATCATGTGACTTTTTCATTTACATTCAACACAACAAATTGTCTACTAGAGTATTTACTATGTAGTATGAACATTTTAGCTCTTTAATCCCGAGGCGACATTTTTCTTCTAGCTCCTTTAAAACCGAGCTATTTTGGGAGGAAGCGACATGAATTGGACTCTCCCAACTAGGGTGGTCATTTACCCGACCACCCCACCCCTGCTGTAATATTCCCTTAAGGCGCAAGGAAATGGGCTGTGGTGGGCAAGGATAATTGGTGTCCCTAACACGCTTATCTCCTAAGCTATCTCAGAAACTCCCCTCCCCTCAGAAGAAGCCAACCGCTTCAGACCGGCCTTTGTCGTAGTTAAGCGAAAATTTCTAGACCGCCCCGGACCGCCTCGCTCGGTATGAGAGGATTAAAGAATAAAATTTGTGATTCCTGGGTCATTGCTCAGACACTAACCATAAGCTATTCAGAAGAGTGTTCGTGTAATTCTGCCTTTTAATTTCCCATATATTATCATATAATTAAATCTTTAGTTCATAAACTTAAATCCCCTCGTGCTTGATTTTTTTCTGATTCTATGTTTACTATTTGGATAGCACTCATTTAGCTTACATTTTAATTGCAATCGTAACCAAATTAAGTTACTATTTTGTAGTATTATTTTGAATAAATTTTCACCTCCTAACTTTCACAATTTATTCTTATTTGTTTCTTGAATCAAATATATATTTGAGCAAATAAATTAAATTTAGTGAAATTTTATTCAGTAAAATTTTCGACTTCCTCTTACAAACGGTACCGGTTTGTTCTTTCTTCTGCTTATGGACTTGTTAAATTATGTGCCTCTAAACCAATACTTCCACTTCCTCTCTTGTAGCCAATTTTTGATTAACTAGGTAATCCAGCGCAGAGCATCTGCGCTCCGTTATATGCACACAAAGCATTTTCGGCCAGCTTGGCGCATTTTGGCTTCTGATGCTTCAGCTCGCCAAAAATACAACTCGCGTCAACAATCGTCAAGAAAGAAATTGAGCCAAGCTGGCGATTCAATGCTCCAAGAAAATTCGCCAAGACAAAAAAAAAATAAAGTTAAGGTATAAGCTTTTATTCGTGCGAAAAAATGAACGCAAAAGTTGAAAATAATTTTTCTGATTACAATAAAATGCATGGTTCGAATAAAAGCGTGGGCGCCTTTACCTTGTAGGAATATTCCATTTGTTTAAGGAAATATACACAAAATATAAGGTGCTATATAAGACGCCCACGCTTTTATTCGAACCATGCATTTTATTGCAATCAGAAAAATTATTTTCAACTTTTGCGTTCATTTTTTCGCACGAATAAAAGCTTATACCTTAATTTTTTTTATTTATTTATATTATTTTCTACTTTTTAGTGACGGCAGACACGAATACACTCGACATGTTAGGCATAGTAAACCAAATTCAATTACCGAATTCTCCAATATAAAACACATATTAAATATTCGTTACGAATATTACATATTACAAATTTGAAAAAAGTGCGACATAGACTGAGAGACGAAACTTAGAGTGCAAAACGTTTGGTGCACACGAAGTAAAAAAAAAATCTACTTCTGGTTGCTGACGAATTCTAATAGAAAGTATACCCAAGACGTGTCTTTAATCGGTGCAGCGCCGGAAGCATAGCGTATTCTCTGTTAGCTTCGTGTTGTTACAACCCTACGTAACGTGAGGTTACCACCTTCCAAACTTTATCACCCAAATATATGGCTAAAATTTTAATATCGTTTTGTTAGGTTTAAAATAGGTATAGATTGCAAATTTTTTTTGCATAATATTGTATTGTCATCGGAAACCCACTATTGTGTTAAATTTCGAATCTGTATCTCGATTGGAAGTCAATAAGAAATCGGTCTCAAGATTTGAGGATACAACAGTCAAGTTGAATATAAGCTTATAAAAAGTGGCAAGTGTTGTGCGTATAACGGAATAGTACCCAATATACGATGTTCACAATAATAACCTCAATGGTGTTCACCTCAAATTGTGAATTTTACACGCTGACTTAAACTATTTTCACATTGATCTGAACATTCTTTGACTCGTCTAAGCCCACCTGCTTCATTTTTAACTGTTCTCTTTTAAATATTTTCCTCCAAAGTTTTATTATATTCTAAGAAATAGTGTGAACTCGACATTGTTAACTCATTTTCTTTTACGAGCGAAAGTTGTTTTACACCGGAACGTATTTAGTAGCAGTGTATGTCTAAGAATTTATGCCTAACATGGCTACCGGTTTTGCTTTGTAAACAAACCGATCGTTGCCATCATCGGCAAAAGAGAAATTAACCTTTTTTCTGCGCCACGTAAGATAGGATTTTGCATGTATAGATAACCACGCTCCGATGCCCCTTATTATTTTTTGAAATTTTAACATTAACCACAAATAATTGATACTTGAAGTAACATTAATGGTACAGTTTGTGGTACAAGCAGTGGCGGTTCTTTAGTTCAGAAACGAGCAATACTGCTGAAAATTTCGCTACACTAGGTTTCCAGCTTGAAGACGCTTGAAAAATGTGACTTGCATTTTATGTACTGTCCTACCGCCAGGAGAAAAACCCTGAACAGGGTTGCCTCACGAAAACGAGTCTAAGAAAGGGAAACGGATATAAACTCAACCTCAACATTTAGCAAGCTAAGCGCTCTTTGTTTGGCGAGAATTCGTTTTGGACCGAAGTACATAGCGAAATAAGACTTCCGCCGTTTCTGCCTGCGCCAAACGAAATGAAGCCTTTTTCTTCACCCCCAAAATGCAGTGGAATATCCCGTTTCCATAACTACCGCCACCTGGATGTCCAGTGTCTAGGGTTTTTCTCGTGGCGGTAAGACAGTAGTCAATTTTTCGCTCAGCGAAAGCTGTGATAATACGATTATTTGAAAATCTGCAACGTTCGTCTTTTCTTACCTCTAATAATAATAATGAGTGGCACTCTTTATAAAAATTTCCATCTAAATAATATTTTAGAAATTTATTGACACACCGTTTTGCGAAGAGTGACTTCTAACAAAATAAAACTAATATTTTTAATAAACCAGACATGTTTCTATCGAGGCAACATGAAGCGAAACAGAAACCCATAAACTGCCCATGAGTTCGTCTTTTCTTACCTCTAATAATAATAATGAGTGCCACTCTTTATAAAAATTTCCATCTAAATAATATTTTAGAAATTTATTGAAACACCGTTTCCCGAAGAGTTTCTTCTAACAAAATAAGACTAATATTTTTAATAAACCAGACATGTTTCTATCGAGGCAACATGAAGCGAAACAGAAACCCATAAATTGCCCATGAGTTCGTCTTTTCTTACCTCTAATAATAATAATGAGTGCCACTCTTTATAAAAATTTCCATCTAAATAATATTTTAGAAATTTATTGATACACCGTTCACCGAAGAGTGGCTTCTAACAAAATAAAACTAATATTTTTAAAAAACAAGACATGTTTCTATCGAGGCAACATGAAGCGAAATAGAAACCCATAAACTGTCCATGAGTTCGTCTTTTCTTACCTCTAATAATAATAATGAGTGCCACTCTTTATAAAAATTTCCATCTAAATATTATTTTAGAAATTTATTGGCACACCGTTTTCCGAAGAGTTGCTTCTAACAAAATAAGACTAATATTTTTAATAAACCAGACATGTTTCTATCGAGGCAACATGAAGCGAAACAGAAACCCATAAACTGCCCATGAGTTCTCTTTTTTTACCTCTAATAATAATAATGAGTACCACTCTTTATAAAAATTTCAATCTAAATAATATTTTAGAAATTTATTGGCAGACCGTTTTCCGAAGAGTTGCTTCTAACAAAATAAGACTAATATT
>BGPR01048896.1:0-11438 GCA_013235015.1 Araneus ventricosus
ACCACTATACAATTCAATATAACTATTTAAAGATATAAGTTTAAAAAATATAAATTTGTGTACAACCCCTCATCTTTTAGCTTCTCTTCGACAGGAGCTAAAATTCTGCTCGTTGTAATGCCGACATCTTTCTGAATACTAATGATATTGAACTGAATATATTTATATAAGTTGCCCTATATATCTGGCTTTAAAGTTGTGAAAGAAAAATTACACTATGTTTCGCGCATGCGCAGTAAAACATTATTTACTAAAAATGCTCATAATTCCTGTAATATTCAACAATTCTTTTCCAAAGTTTTACACAAATACTTCTCTAACATATTGTCATCTTTTCTGTAAGTTTCGTATAATATAACAGAAAACTCTGCATGTTATAAGCAAAAAACAGGTGGAAAAATTTCAGATTTTTTAAGAAAACCTTTATATCTTCCCAAATATTTGAGCTGAGTTTATGAAAATTACTGTAAATATTATGCATATTAAACATTATCATTTCTGAAAGTTTCATCTTGTTATCAGTATTCTGTGAATCGGGGTGGGCAAAACACCTTTTTGTCTTCATCAGTTTGTAGACGGTCCCCTAATTGCCCTCAGGACCGGATCTTCCATGTAAAATGTGAGTTATTGTTTATTCTGTGCATGTCCGAAGTTTAAAGGTAGTCGGTTAAACCATTCCGGAGAAATTCTAAAAAATGTGAAAATCTGCAAGTGTCCGGATACTTTTGGGCATATAGTGTACGTCGTCGAAGATCCTGCAATGTTGTCGGAGGGGTCACATATACCTGCCCTTTTATGTTTAAGTCAGGTGATCGCGGGAGCCACACTACGAAACCACCAAACCCGATGGCTTGATTCTCGAATATCTCCATTAGGTATTGCTTAACGTTTGAAATCTTATACGGAGGGGCGCCGTCATGTTGGAACTATACATTTCGGAGTTGGTGCAACGGAAGATTCTCAACAAAGTCGGTTGTTACATCCTGCAGAAGCTCCAAATACCGTTGTCCCGTTAACGTTCCCTCGTAAAATACTAGTCCAATGAGCCTGTAATTAAAAATTGTTTTAGACCTCCTTGAGTCCGAAAAACACAATTTTGGAATTGTCTGTCTGTGTGTCTGCAAATACAATAACTCAAAAACTATTAGAGATGCAGGGATGAAATTTGGTATGTGATCTGTCCGCGTTCATGTGAACACTATAACTCAGAAACTTGAATAGCTAGATGGGTAAAATTTGATACACAGATTTATTGTCATGCATGTAGGTCCTTATAAAATTTTGGGCCAAATCCGTCAAAGGGTTGACTGTCTGTCGGTCTGTATAATCGCATATTTGTAAAAATTATATCTCAGAAGTCCTTTGGGTTAGATAAATAAAACTTGGTATCACGGATGCTAACATTAATTATAGATTTGTGCCCGATTTTCATCTGAATCGGTTAAAAAAGAGGTGTTAAAATTGCATATTCAATTTTTTAAATCCTATTCTCCATGCGCATGCGTACTGGTAACAATCTCTGTGCACGCAGAAGGATTACGTCACTTTGTTTTTGAGCCGGCAAGAGTGGAATCGGTACGCATTTAATCGCTACGCGTCTCTTTGAATTTGATTCTTTTCGTAAATATTTTACAATCACTATAATCTACAATGAAAAACGTTCCGATAGTCATTGGATTCTGGGTTACAGTAGGTTCGAATTTTTTTATTCACGTGTGGGGAGGCGAAACAGCACCTTTTTGGGGAAGTATACGAGGAAGTTTAGGGGAGACTACTCCCGATGGTTATAGTAGTGGTCTCTGGTGAACACGTATGACGTTCCATCCCCATTTGCATAATACATGAAATCCATGTGATTTTTATACCATACATGGTTGAGTTGTGTGTTTGGAGCGACGATTTTGCAAGGTCAGCAGAAAATTTTCATGGTTTGTAGAGACATTCAGTATAACACGCAACAGGTGGGGACAGAAACATGGTCCTCATGAATGCAAATCAAGTGCGTTTCCCCTGTGCCACAACATAGACAATTTCCTTTTATTTTTTCATCAGAACTCAGGCTGCAATCTATATGTTGTAAAACGATTTAATAAAAATTTCAGTATGTATCCTATTGGCAACAACAGGCATCGGAGCTTCAGTCTTATTTGTATGTTGCTTAAAGGCAACACTGGTCTTTAAGGGTTAAAACGCACCTGGTATGGTACGTTTCATAAAAATTTAATAAATTTCGACTCATCTCTTTATGTACACAGAAAGTAGATATTCAATTTCAGAATCCTAATTATTTTTCAAGGAACTATGATGTTCTTGGCGAAATATCCAAAAGAATAAAACAAAATATCCAAAAAGTTACTTGGACTTTTTAGATGCAATTTAAAAATTTCACTTTGACTACTCAACAACAACAAAAAAGTCCATTTCGGCAAACTTTCATAAAATTCGTTCAAAAGAAGTAAGTATTTTATCATTTTTATTCATCACGAAGCATTTGATATATGAGTGGTTATCCTTTGGCTCAAATTTTATGAACATATTTTCAAAAGTTCTGGATAACTTTCATCATAAAATTGCAGGAGAGTTTTATATTTCCGACAATATTTCATACTAACAAGCGACAAGTTTTATTTAACCATAGTTCTGAAATATCTTTGCATCTCTAAAGTTTTGAAAACTTATATTGAATGAAAAAGTATCTGGTTGAGTCTGTATTCATTTTGATAGAAAAAGAAATGTTATGGGCGTATACCAGAAAGACTTTCATTGGATATTCAGGAAAATTTTACATCATCTTGTCAAAATGAAATAAAACTAGTGAATGTAATAGAAATTTACAAACTTAAGTTAAACTACAATACTTTTAACATGATCAGGTTTATAGACTTGATAATACCTGTAAATTGCAATACGGACGACGCAAAAATCATTCAAAACACTCTATAAGGCAGACCATTGAACCTAGAGCTACCAAATTTGGCAGGTAGTTACTTCATGGATAGTTGGTGCTCAGTAAGAAAAGGTTTTTCAAAATCAGAATTACATTTTTAATTAAAAATTAATAGAAATTTTAAAGGTTTACGTCAATAACTTCAGAGCATATTAGCGGAAAAAAACTATTTTTGCATCATTTAAAAATTTACTTTAAACATTTTAATGATACCAGCTGTATTTTCATGCAAATTTTTCTCTAATTTTAATAAATATCTAAAAATGGTTTTTGGATGGCCTTATTTTCAGGTACTTAAGTGCGAATAAATCTTTATTTGCTGGTCCTGGACCTACGAATTAAACGTTATATGCATGAACTGTAGCAACAGATGAAGCGTTATTTACAGGTATTTTCCATTCTGATATTCTGCGCACTGTGTGCTCCAGATGACACTATATTAATACTTTTGAGCTTATTTGTTAGTTAATCGGTTCGTTTAATTAAACTTCTTCGATACGTGTGGCGCCACCTGCTAGTGAAAGTGAGAAAAAATAACCTTTTTTTCCCTACGTTTTAGGCTTGAATATATAATTCATTTTATTAAAATAATGAATTATAAATTAAGGACCAAAAAGTAGAAAATAATTAAAATATCTACCTTTTAATAAACTATTAAATATGCGTTTTTAAGAACTCATTTTATTATTTTTAACTTCGAACATCTGTAAGTATCAAAAGAAAGTTAGAATAGGAGTTATTTTAAATTTTTCTGATAATAAATTAGATTTCTAAAAGGGAGTAAAATCAAATAAAATACTTAATTTCACAGACGTAACTTTTTTAAAAATTAGCCGAAATGCAAATTCTCACACGTAAAGGGAAAATCTATCGGCCCGATTTGAAATCATGTTCTGCTTGAAAACTAACCGTTGCTCTACCAACTGGACCGCTTGGACTTCTTTGAAAGAGCGTAGGGAGATAGTATTTTAACTCTGTGGTTTGTTAAAACTTGAAATGGCAGTTATTTTAGCCCTAATTGCATACATTGTGGAAAACGTATCAGTTATACAGCCGTTTAATTTGTCAATGGGACTAGATGCTGTTTTAAAAATGGTACGAGCACATAGTAAAATGAATATGTACAATGCAATGACACTCACAGCGTCCCAGGCTGCTAAATATGCAACTTAGCAATCCTATATCGAAAAGAAGTAGATATATGTGGGAAAATACCGGTTGAAAGTTGATCAGGGTCGTCGATTTAGCTGGAATTGATACTCCATACTCATGAAATCGAGAAACGGAAAATTAATAGTGGGTATTTAAAATTGTGGAATTCCAATCGATAATGTGTCGATTTCGTTGCAGAAAAGTACGTAGTTCTCAAATCATTCCTTCTAGCGGGAGCAATAAAGCAAATTGCATAAATTTAAATTCGTACTTTTCGTTTTCGACTTAGGATGTGATACATTTATAAAATTACCAATTGGATGTTCACGTATCCATGAAAACGTATGTTGGTACAAAATAGCTTGAAATTTGCTCAAGCGAATATCAGTTTTTGTTGTTAATTTTATTTATCATTGCTTTGCTTTAATATGGCTAATAGCCACCAAATGTCGCCATGTATTCCATAGAATCCACGCCTATCTTTAATTTGCGATGCATTGAACGCAATTGAAAGGTTGTCTGAAATGTCGCAAACTTCGCGACGGGACAGTACGGTGCTCTCAAGTTTAACAACTCATACAACTTTTTAAAACACTAATAAAACAATTTACAACAGTTAAAAACAAAATCTAATGACTTCGCATAAAAACAACATACATTTAAGCATTCATTTACAAGATTCAATAGCAATATTAATAGTAACACGTGGATTCTCATGAGTACCCCATAAAATATTATTGCATTAAAAGCGTTAACGAATATGAAAACAGTTCCTGATAACTTTCGTGATAAATAATGTCCAAACTATACATAGGGTACCAAGAAAATATAGTTTTATTGATATTTGTTATCATCTCGAATATCACACACATCCATTATCGATCATATAACACCAAATCAAACACTCGATAAGTTTTACCGATGATTGAAATGTCAAATAAAAATTCTTTAACCTGATTCCATTATTCTCTCGTAGTAGATAATGGGATTTAATGTACATTTTTTTAAGGCAAAGAGAATCTGTTTATCAGCTACGAGAGAATTTGTTTATTGTGGAGACATTTCTGTTATAACTGGAATCTACAGGAAATATATTATTATATATGATGATGATAGCATTTTTAAAGAAGTGCAGAAGTTCCCGTTAGCATTAAAATATAATAAATTCCTTAATGAAGTCTAAAATAAACTTGATACAATTTTTATCTTTAAGCTGTTTTATTTAAACTTTCAAATAAGAACTTAATGGTTTTGGAATATTGGGAATGAAGCGATCTGCTCCAGACTCCAACTTACTGAAAGAGAGAGTAAAAACAAGTCAAGTGATTTTTTATAACTTCAAATAGAGAATTATCTTTAATTCGGAACGCGATACTTAAAAATAGCTGATTCAGTATTTCAATAATACTCATTGGAAAGATGGAACCCAAGTAACACAATAAAAGTAGGGTTTTTAGAAAAACTTTCAAAGAAGCGGTTAATAATTATTACACATTTAGCACTTAAGACTGGTCTTCACTGGCGTTTAGCTGACGCATTGAGAGTCACATGCTGGCCTCTGAAGTAAACTTGTGAAACCCTTAGTTAACCACATACTTACAACAGTCGATACTCGACTTCTTAAGCCCACTACCCATCATTCCGAAACTGAACTTCACCACTGACCACAGCAATCCTATATGAATTAATAAATTATATTATTTGTTTATTAATGCAATCTGATTTAGAATCAAACGAATTATTGTCTTTGTTAATTCCATTAAAGTTGATACTTGGCCAGGTATGGTGTGCTTTATATAAAAAAAACAGCTCGAAGAAAAATTATTTTGAAGAAACTGAAATTTACGTACGGAATTAAAATTATTCCGCCATTTGATAATTAAAAAACATTAAATGTAGAATAAGAGTTTTAATTTAAAGAATATCGATGAAATTCAAAGCAAAGAAATAAAATTAATTTTACACAGCTCTAAAATCCTATAACATGTTCTCCAATCGATTAAGTTAACTCTAGTTGAAAAATACCACCCTAATGTCGATTGCAAAGGGCCTTTACTTTCAGAGTTATCGTAATGTATGGCTTTCACATAATAAGATTTCCAACCTAAATATCTCCGGAGACTTTTCTCCGTCTGTAATGTCGGAATGTTTGCAGAATGTTTCGGAAATCCATTTACCAATGTTGTGAATATCGATAGAAGAGCGAGATTTTCCTTTCATTACTGAATATTCCCTTTTATTGTTGTAGGATGGGAATAATGTTATTTATAGATTGCAAAGTTGAAGCTCATTACACTAATCATGCTGACGAAGATAATTTGTAAAACCATTTATAATTATTAAAGTATGAATTAGCTGTCTGTAAAATAAATTAAAGACTATTATTAATTGCGTCTAGTTAATTTCAAGTCTGTTATTATCAGCGTCAAATTGTGCATTATTCAGCACAAGTTAAATATTATGCTTTTAGCTCCCAGTAATGTTTGTAGAATTTCCGACTTAACATTCCGTTGCAATTTTTTCCCCTGACCATATTTTTAACCCATTCGCATCAGAGCTCTGAATAAGCTTAGACCTATGGCAGCGGTGACCTAGTGGTGAGGTGTCGGCCTAAGACCCGATTCCACTGAAAATGTGTCGTGTATTGGACCTATTGCACTTTAAATTATACGTAGGGGGCCAAATGCTCTCCCGCTGGTGTGGTGCTGAAATTTTGAGTGGGGAGTACCAACTCAGGTGTCGTCCTCGTCATCTGACCGCAGTTCAGAATGACGAGGTCCATCCCAAAATAGCCCTATTGTTGCTTCAAAATCGGACGCTAAAATAGCTATAAACTAAACTTACCCTTTTATATTAGTACAATCATTTATCAATGAACAGAAAAGTTTAAGGCTTAATTCTTTCAAAAATTATTTAAAGTTTTGTTTATTTTTAAAGTGCAGTTGTACATGTTTTTGTTCCTCCAATTGATTTAAACAAAGTAAAATTTATCTTAAAATGTGTAATATTTTTTATTCTTTGACTTCCTTCTCTGTAATAATTTTTAACAATTGCATTTATAAAATACTAGATTGTGCTTAGAGATTTTTTTAAAAAATATGAAAAAGAACGGGGTTTGGTAAAAAAAATGTTTTAGTAGTATGGGTTGGGTAGGAAGAGAGCCTTTATAAAATTCCTGGTTTTTTTTCTTATCGGCATCGCTCTTTCGCCACGTCAGGCCCGATAGTTGGGAGTCTTCTGCATAAAAAATTATGATTAAGTCGTTGGCAAAGACTAATTCTATGCATCTTTTAGAAGTTCTACTCAAATTCATCTATTTAAATTTTCCGATCCGAGATAATCCGATATAAATATTTGGGATCAAAGAATGAATAAAATCAGCGCGAAATTCATTCCAAACCTCATCTTGAAACAAGTTTCTAAATCATTCTTCAGTTGGAATGAGCAGAATAAGGAGAAAAAAAAAATGAGAAATTCCAAGTCGTTTCAACTGTAATAGTAAAATGAAGAGCGTGGGAATAAGAACTGCAGGGCGTAGCCGAATATAGACGGACGAAGGGTGATAAAATGAATGGTATTCCGCACGAGCACCTGGGAAGCATTCTGCTCAGGTAAACATTTCTCGAGCACATCTCACCCTCAGGCGATCTCGAACGACGGAAAAGTCAGTTGTAAAGGAGTATATGAGTTCCCTTTCTCTCTCTCTTTCTAGGATTGATTCTATGGAGTTCCCGATTTTTCTTTGTTCTCACTCCTTCTTGTTCCATTCCTCCCTCTTCAGTCTCACTTCTGCTCTGTCAATCCGGCAGAAATTAGTCATTTATTCTAATAATGGCGTTTAAAGGTACCCAGTTGCACCCATACGACTAGAAATAAATACCTTTTGAATGATGAAATCGAAATTACAGCCATGAACATCGCCCATTACGGACTTTTAATTATTTTTTAAACCGTTACAACAACTTAACCTCTTAACAGTGATGGCCGTTTTATACTCGAATTGCAGCAGTTTTGTACTTATAAGTTAAAATTAAGTCATTCGTAGATGTTACAATTCGATGCAAAAATGACCGGTAATCCATTATCTCAAGTGCTCTACAGACTTTTGGTCGAATCAATGCTATAACAATTCCCAAAGCAGAAAGGAGTCAGGTAGATGGTACAGAAAATTAGGCAGTTAAGGTGTTAATCACTTAAATTCTTTGTGAAGATTAGAATAAAAATAGAATCCCTCTTCTATGATGCAGTATATATCAGTTTAAAATGTTTGGGTCATGTAAATTTATTTTAGCAAAATAATGGAACGCAGATTGCATGCTCCTTACCCCAAGATCTACCTACAAATGCTCCTGACCGATGGTCTGACTCTGAGAAATAGGAGTGAATATACAAATATAAGTTTTTGCATTGCAAAGCAAATTTTATTCCCGACTTCTTTCCCCACACACAAAAGATACTCATTTTGGATTTCGGAGGACATTTATGAATATTTTTTAAATACTTTCAGGGGCACATTCGATTTATTTTTCTCCAGGAAAATGAAACAAATTCGTGTAAAATTCAAAATGAAAAAGATTAGAAATTGTGCTGCCATCTTTTTTTATTTTATATTAAAAGTGAATTTTTACTAATAAATCATCATAAAGCCACCGCCTGTTTAAGAAAAAGTCCCACAGAGGCGATTTCACAGGGCATCATTGCCTCTGAATTAAGAATCTAAAAGATTTCATTTTACTGTTTGATAAACAGTAAGACCGACCGGCCAGTTTTTTAAAATTTGTAAAACTTCAGTTAATAATTCAGTTCATTCTGTCTCACAGGCAGAAAATAAATTTTTTAAGGTCGTTTGCATGATTTATAAGGGTAAATGATTAAGGAAATGAATTAAACATTAATGAAATTTCAAATGACTTTTTAATCTGATTTGAATTACTCCAAGTTATCTTTAATTCTTTAATAACAACAGATTTAACTTAGGAAAGTCCACACTTAAGAGTAATAAGATTAAACTTAAGAATGGGTTTCCACTTTCCTCCAAGAGTTCACTTAACAGGGAATCCGACATTGTGCATAACTTTAACATCCTACAGATCTTTATTTGTTAATCTCGCACCAACTTTTTATAATGTTCTAAAGCTACTTACGTAGATTCCCAACTATCAGGCCTAGTGGGATGGAAGGGCGTACAGGATAATACAAAGCCGGACAGTCCAGAGTTCTATAAATGTTCTCTTATTACCTCACACGCACCATTACAAAAACAATTTTTTACACTAAAACCAGCTCTTATTCATATTTTATTACCTCTTACTATAGGTCTGGAATTCCTAAATGTACTAATAACACCTAAATGTAAAATTCTACTGTACGTTTATAAAAATTATTACAGAAAAGAGAAGACCAAGAATAAAAATCTTACACACAATTTGAGATAAATTTTATAATGCCTAAATAGTTGCAAGAAACATAAAATCTTGTACGTAGTATACATACACTCTTTTAAAATACACAAAGCTTTAAAACGTAGGCTTAATTCTTCCAAAAATTATTCAAACTTACAATTTATTCATGATCAGTGAAATGATCCTTATGTGGAAAGTCAGAAAAGGCTTACCCCCGGTCTGTCCAGGCATCTGGTGTCAAGTGAAAAACGGTCACCATGGCAGCAGCTGGATATTGAGAATGGAGTCTTAACAGCAATCACCGGTTGTGGCCCAACCCCCTACCGAAGGAGGTACGTCCCGTCATCGGAGTGGAGGTAACTCAACCACAACCCCACACCATTACTTTATCCGTTGGGGAAACAAGAACCCACTTACTTACCGGCTGCTTCTAATCCACAAACACATGGTGACGCTTAAGTGGAAAGGTAAAGAGTGAGTGAAAGGTAAAGAGTTAAAGTGAAAGAGTCCAAATTGACAATTGTAACGGAACTGTTATTGATTGTAGCAAACACCCGCTCGCAACTCGTTGGCAAAGTAAGTTTTTTTCTTAATTTATTACGGCGAATTATTGTTTTAACTAGGGCGGCTGATAAGATAATCGGATAGTTAAGTCTATTGTATTATCAAATTTATGTATAATTAACCATTTGAATATCTCGATCAATAATGCGTTTCTCGGGTTTTGCTTTTATTGGAATTAACTGGTGTAAAGCATAGAGGAATTATTAAATTCTTATTTACACGACTTTTCTCTTAATGATGTGAACTGATTACCAACAAGTAATTGAATAAATTAATTTTTAAAAATTAATGACGCATCTAATAAAATAACTCGACTGCCTGTCATCATGATAATTGTGTATTGTCGACATTTGCTTCTTATTGCTCCCAGCGACTTTTACAATGTAAGTGTTCGAGTCTATTTTACTGGACATAAGTGTTTTAATTACAAAAGAAGTTGCTTTCCATTCAAAGCCCTTATATCCCACTGTCCAATGGCCATACCATGCTGAAAGCACCGGTTCTCGTCTGATCACCGCAGTTAAGCAGCATCGGGCGTGGTCAGTACTTGGGAGGGTGACCACCTGGGAACACCGCGTGCTGTTGGCATCTTTTTTAGGCACGGGGACATGGGGTGGCGTTCTGTCCAAGGTTTCGGATGATCGCATGCTGCCATCTATAAATTATATGTATATAATTAATTAGGTTAGTTAATTATATTAATTAATTTATTTATTATATTATTCAATATATAATTAATAAATTGATTATATATAGTGTTATACAATCCTATCAAAAATATTAATCTCGATCTTTGTGAAAATTGGTCAAAAATTATACCTTTGGGTCTCAAGAGGATAATAAAACTCTTTTCAAGGAAAAATACAAACTCGTAGCTATAAATTCGTAATCTATATTTTCAAAAAATTTACAGAACTTCTAACTCAAAAACAAAATTAATAATGCCGCACGCCTTTACGAAGGCAGTTGCCAACATAAATCTTACAAAGGCAAAAAATATGATATAAATCCCAACAGCAACCTCAATTTAAAAATAACTTTAGTCGATCGCGGTTTTTTTTTTTTTACAGGATTTGTTCAAAATATTGTTGTTTCTTAAACATAAGGTGAAATTTTAATTTAGATTTTAAGTAAATGCTACCTTTCTACAAAACACGTGCAAATGAAACATAGTTTAATATTCATGAACACGTGAAGCACAAATTTAATTCCAATATTTTCCACCTAGCATTATATTTCCCATCTTTCATTTCTCAACAACCTCCAAGAATATTCCATTAATGTTTAACATTTAAAATAAATCCGTAAGTTCAAAAATCTTTGGTCAATATTAAATCAAAAATAATGGAAGCTTCTAAGGATAAAGCTAATAA
>BGPR01048897.1:0-11438 GCA_013235015.1 Araneus ventricosus
TTTTTTCATTTATACATTATTTTTAATCCTTTTGTTTTTCATTTTTTGAGCAGTTCAAGCTTTCTTTTATGCTTCAGTCTGCTATTTTCCCCCATTTTCAATTTTTTTGTATTACTCACTTTCTTTGATGGGATCTTTTTCTTTAATTTTTTCTCCATTGCTATTTTCTTACTATCAAGATCCTCCTGGTAGCATTTGCTTGATGATCTTAAATTTTTGCATGTGTTACTATTTGCATCATGCAAAAAATCTTTTTTTTTTTTCTAAAATACTCAACAACAGACTGCCCTTTGCTCATCATTTTGTATTTAACATTCTAAATTGAAGAATATGTTTCGATATGCATTCTTACAGATCTTTTATTTATCAGATATGCCATTATGTTGCATGCGCTCATGGCATGAAATCTTTGTTTGCATGCTACTCATGTCTCTTGAGCACCCCACACCCTCCAACACAGTAACAAAAATTTTAATGCAGATTTGCATTGATCCCAAGAGTGATAAAATTCGATGTCGAAAAAGCTGAAATCCACGTTTCCGTGGAAATGTGTCGTGTCCAATTCATGGTACCCGCAGGTGGGGTACACAACAGGTAAAAAAAAAAAATGAAATCTCCAACAGATAAAAATCTAAGCATGTTTCAACCTTTTGGGAACACTCTGTACACCACAGCATGATCAGCAATTTACAAGTAGAAACAAAGTAATTTGTTTCAAATAAATTAGACAAAATGATAATAATAGACTATAACATTTGGATACATACTTATGCAGACATTTACAAAAACCTTATGAAAGTATTCAAAGTGTATTGATAATTACCTGAAAAGTTATCATGCAAGGTAAATGGGCTTCTCCAGACTGCAGCAAGTGAGTTAATCAAGAAAGGTGCTAACGGATGTCCTAACCTCAGTAATTCACAACATAAGAAGAGAGGTTCCCACCTGTCATTCTTACATTTGCATATCTCCATAAACACTCTACACAAAGAAGCCAGACCATTTGGTGCCATTTTTTTCTTTGAAATTATCACTTGATGAATTATGTTTAAAGTGTTTCTTATCAATCCATTCAAGTGAGGCAATGACTTCCTTTCAACTTCATAGAGAGCATGGACAATACAGTTTTCAGATGGTGGTAAAAACACACATATATCTTGATTTTGAAGGTAGGTATATAAGCTTTCATGTTTTACTCTATCGCGGTAAAGATAATCCACTACCAGATAGATTAAAGTTGGCATGTCTAATGTTTTAGGGTCGGAAAAATAATCAATTAATGAATATACATATTGGAAGAAACACTCATCAGCGATTTGATTAGTATCAATACTTTCCAGTTTACCGGAAAGGGAATGTGTGCCTTCCCTATATTTACTGAATTCTGAATTTTTTAATCTGTCTAACTCTGTTGCAAGTTTCAGACAATGTTCAGTTAGGAATGAAGTCAACTTAGGCGCAGAAGTATCATTTAAGTCTTGATGAAATTCCTTACAAATAGAGTCGATAGACGGAGTTTCACTCTGAAAAACATCTCTAAAGTTCTGCATATAACCTTTTCTGTTCCTCTGCCTTTTAGGAAGTACGGAAAATACAACATCACCTAAATTAGGAATTTTTTTACCATTTTCTTTACAACTTGAGTTAGAAGAATTTATATTTGTTATTTTAATTGAGGATGAATGCTGTTCTTGTGTTTTACTTGTACTGCAAGGTTCAGTATGCAATTTATTCACAGAGGTAGGAGTCTCAAGGGCCCCTTCCACAATGTTTCTACCTTCTTTCGATTTTTTCTTTTTCTTCTTTTTAGGAGGCTTTGTATTACTAGGATTTGGGGAAGAAATTACAATATCACCAAAATTAGAAAGTTTACCATTTTGTTTACAATTTAAGTTAGAAGAATTTATGTCAGTTCTTTCAGTTGAAGATACATGATGTTCTTGTATAGGCGTTCCAAATTGTTCTTGTGTTTTATTTGCACTGCAAGGTTCAATATACAGTTTACTCACAGAAGTAGGAGCCTCAAGGGAGTTTCCTTCCACAATTTTCTCAACGTCATTAATTCTTAAGTCAAATTTATTCAGAGTAGTATTAGCATTAGCCGAGCTTCTTTTTGCAGATTTAACAGTATCAATTATCATTTCAGGTGTATTCAGAGAAGAATTTAATTCCACTGAGCTTCCATACACAGTTTTCTCAATATCATTATTTCTCGTATCAGGTTTATTCAGAGAAACATTGGCTTTAGTTGACCTTTCTTTTGTAAATTTCTCAGCATCAATTATTATTTCAGGTGTATTCAGATAAACATTAGTTTTAGCTGAGTTTCCATTTGCAGATTCCTCATCATCAATTATTATTATTTCAGGTGTGGTATGAGAAACATTAACTTTAGCTGAGCTTCCTTTTGCAGGTTTCTCAGCATCAATTATTATTATTTCAGGTGTATTCAGAGAAACATTAACTTTAGCTGACCTTCCTTTTGCAGGTTTCTCAACATCAATTATTATTATTTCAGGTGTATTTAGAGAAGAATTTACTTTCATTGAGCTTCGATATACAGTTTTCTCAACATTGTTATTTTTTATATCGGGTTTATTCAGAAAAGCATTAGTTTTATCCGAGTTTCCTTCTATAGATTTCTCAACATCACAGGTATTCGTAGATTTAAAGGAGAAGGTAATATCAGAAGAGACATCCTTTGAACAATCAGAAGTTTCAAAGTCCTGGTTTTTATACAAATTTTGCTGATTGGAAGAGTTATCATTTAAAGATTGAGTTCCATTCTTTGAATGAGAAGGCAAACAATTTCCTGATGGGATATTACACAAATCATTGAGTTCAATAGCTGTTTCGCTCACTGAAGCATTCTGGACAACTGATATGGCACTGTTCGATTGAACAGTTTCACAGAAATTTTGATTTTCTATTGAAACAAAAGCATTTTTAATAAGTGAAGAATTCTGTGATGAGCTGGAATATGACGATAAAAATTTTGTAGGTAGGATAACATTTTCTTTTTCCTTTCCAACAGCAGCAGATATAAACCTGGAATTTATATAAATGATGAAAAATTAATATCATAAGATAAAAAGTTAATTAATATAATCATTATTCAGAGAAAGTTAATAAACAATTGGACAAATACCCATTTCCTCAGTTTCACTCTTTGAAATAACTGAGAAAAATCAATATAAAACAAAATTTCTTTACTTAGAAATTGCAATATACCGATTGCTTTGTGCTTGGTTCCACTTCTAATAGATACACATTTTGGTCAACAAACATATTAAATAAAATCTAAATAAATACTTATCACATTTTATACATAAATGTGCTCTGCTAAAACTTTAATCTGAACCAATCATTCTAGCTGAAAACCAGTCTTTTAAAAATAATATTCCAAAAAAAAATTCTTTTAAAAATATCATGATTTTGTACCATGGGAAGTATTTCTTTTCCCTCCATCGATTTCATACTATTTTGTTTAAAATCCCCTTACATGTCAATAGACTTTTCCTTGTGAAGTGCATTTTCAACATGACTAAGCATACTTCTAAGCAGTGGCAAATCCAGGATTTGGGTCGGGAGGTGGGGTGAGGGCATAAAAATTTTGTAGCGCCGTGACAAATGTCAAACCACTCAGCTTATATAAACCAAAACTCTTTACTCACCTGACAATAAGAATCATAAAAAACAATACAATACTTTCTATAATTTAATAAAAAATACAATGAAATAACTAGCCAAAAAATGTCTTCGACCGAGTCAACGCTACAAGTATAAGTGGAATGACTAGAAAAGTAGGAAAATTTTCGAACCTGTCAAGCCAGAAATCAATATTGTCCCATTTTTATTATTTTTAAAAAAAGAGAAATTAAAAACAAACAGTTATAGTGATTTTAAATAAAATCAAGAATAAGACTTAACTCTGGGGGGGGGGGGGTCTGCAGCCCGATAGCCCCCCTGGATTCGCCACTGCTTCCAAGACATCCCAAGTGCTGCAGGAATTCTGCTCTTGAGCAGAGTTTACATTGGGACAGTTGGAAAAACCATGCGACCCTGATCACAAGCATATTACTATTACCATCAAAAAGTAATATGTGGTAGACAGTATATAGGTGAAACTGACAGTTGTTCTCAACAGAATAATATATTCTCCAACTATGCATTGCATCCAATGCAAATACAGCTTCAGAGACATGATTGTATACTTTATTTTTATTCCACTTAACCTCCATTTTACTTTCTTCTTTTTGACCTCATGCTTCATTGATTCATCATTTGTAATCTTTCATTTGCTACTAGCTGACATATCTGGCATTGCTCAAGATGAAAATATTTTCATGTCTTTTATTAATAAAAATTAATTGTCATGTAACAGTCACCAAAACTTTCCTTATGTTTCAGTATTTGTGAGCAAAATTTGACAAAAATCTATTAAGTAGTTTTGGAATAGCATAAATATAGACTTCATTCCCATCCTTGCACAGAAATGATTTCTGTGTAATTGTATTCCTTGCATAAAAATAGCTTCTATGTAACTACAGTTCTTGTATAAAAATGACTTCTATGTATTAAATTCAATCCCATCAAAAAGTAGTACACGAAAGTATAGTTTACTATTGGAACTGACAGTTATAAGTTCTCAACAGAAACATGTCCTCCAACTGTGCCCAATGCAAATACAACTTGTAAGACACAGTTGTATATGTGCTTTACTTTTTATTCTATTTTATCCTCCTATTGTTTTATTTTCTGCTTTTATTCTTGACTTAATTCTTATTCTTTAAAGATTCATCAATAGTAATTATGTATTTTTGCTATTTTATTCCCTTCCCAATATAAAGCAGGGGTGATAGCGACTCCATTTCAAAAATCCCGAAAACTAGAATGCTGTAAAATCCAACATAATTCTGAATAATTGTAGATGGTTAATGTGATGCACAAACTTACACATTTTAACAAAACCACTGGATTTTCACTAATTTACTTCAACAAAAAGTTTGACTACTCTATTGAATTTGGTAGTATCTAAAATAATTACACTATCTTAATCATATACTTGTTCTAAATCAAAATATGAGACACATAGGAAATCTGCATTTGAGAAGGTGAAAAAAATCTGGAATTCTGGACAAATCCTGAATGCAATCTTCCTAGACAAAGGTGACTTCTGAGTATTGCTTTATGACAATCGATCATGAAAAATGGACACAATTATAATTTTAATATATAATTAGGTGAAACAAATTTGGAAGGAGGGCAATAATTTTATTTAAAAAATCAGAAATTCTCCAAACAGCTGGTATTTAATGAAACATTAATCTGACCTTTGTTTATACCAAACAGGATTCTTGTGCTACAGAATCATACATAGTAGTGTCATTAATATCAAAAATTACAATTAAATATGAAAACAAAGATTAAATGTAAATATCACACAAAACAGTTTTATGTCTAAATTATATCACACATATTAACAAAACGCAATGCAAAATGCCTATTTATGCTTCCCACTTAAGCAAAATAACAAAAACACATAATTACAATAAATCAGAAAACAAAAACGAAAAGCAAAAATCAATAAACAAGAATGAAAAAAGAAATGCAAAAATCGACAAACAAGAACAAAAAAAGAAATGAAATAAAAAAAAAACACAGAAAAAATTTCCCAATCCCAATTATATGAAAAAAGATGATGTTTTGTACACCATTATACAGAAAAAATAAACTCCATCTCTTTAAATAGTAATGGGATATTTCCCCTTACATGAGAAATATTTTATGAAATTCCTTCCATTTCTTTTTTTTTTTTTTTTGTTCTGATTTTTCAATTTTAGCATTTCTTTGTTCAATTCATTGCACTTCTTTGTTTTTATTGTTATATAAAATAAATTATTTTAATTTGCACCTTTAAAAGTAAATTCACTACAGCTTCCACTCTCTCAGGCTAGGTCTCTGTTTCCAATGTGATTCATAACACTCGTCAAAATACTAAATCAACATTTTTTTTACCTATTGGATTCTTAATTACAGGTATTCTCTGTTTTAAAGCTATAAAAAGTTTTATCATGAATTCGGCGACACTCTCTTTCTACCACTTGATGTTTACTAGTGGTACATGTAGCATTGTGCCCAACATTCAAGATGGTCATGACGGGAACCATCTAAAATCGTTACTAAAAAAAATTTAATCCTATATCTATAATCTGCAAAAATCGTGTGCAGATTACAATGAAAGACTCCGAGTGCTTTTTCGAATAACTGGTATCTTTTCCAAGAAATATCAATTACATGTATAGAGATTACTTGACTTGGGTATTGTTAGATTGCAAATATTGCATTAACATCATTTTTCGGCTTTGTCAGTATTTTTAATAATTTTAATTCTTCGCCACTAAAGTTTCTTTATTTTCTTGTGGCAACTTTGGATAAATTTGAAATTCAAACGTTAATTTTAACCGTTTCATTTAATTTCTAAATTTTACTTAATTATTTACTTTGTTTTCGATTTAATTATTATTTGTATTAACTTTTGTTGTTGTTTCCATTAAGGTTTCAACTTTATTAATTTTTAAATTCAAATTTTGCAACGGGACTATTTCTTCGCCATCTTGGCTCGCGTAAGTTTTTGGCGTCATCAGGTCTTAGGCGTCTGTATCTGGAATCGTTTTCCGTTACTTTTTGAATTCTTTTGTGATGGGCTAAGCGAGTGGTTGGTTGTTCCAGCTGCGGGCCCCCAGGGCCGGTTGGCTCTGGGGTCTTGTCTTTTCTTGCATCTGCGTGTATTTTTCCGTTAATATTTTATATATTTTTGAGGCTGAAGCTGAGATTCTTATTATTCTTCATTGGTATTCCTAAAAGAATGCAGTATGAAAAAACTCGATGATGAATGCTTTGAAAGACGTGATGGAAAGTTTTCTACAACACTATTCCGGAACAATCTATTGAATTAAGGTGCTGTTGTGAAGAAAGCATTTCTTTCTTTATGCCGGAACAATCCATGAACGCTGATTTTCAATGATCATCACCTTTTGTGGGATCTGCAGTGTGGGTAATGCCTACAGCATTTTTAATTTTCATCGTGGTGGTGTGTACTCTTAATCACAGAGATCGTGATCATCTTTTTAACGTCTATTCCTGCTCAACATTTTTGTTCTCATCTTCAGCTTTTCCGATTTTAGAATGAGTGATGCAGGCCTAGAGGAATGGCCGAGCAAGGTGCGAAAATGTGCAAGTTGCATACTTCAAAATATCATTATTAAGTGAATATAAAAAAAAAAATTCACTTTTTTTTAAGTAATATTCATCAATTCAAGAAGTGTTTGTGATGTTGCAGTGAATAATGTTCATCATTACATCTCTATCAAATTTAGGTTGTCTTTTTTTTACTTTGTGTTCTGAAATATAATTCTTAGGCCTGCAGTGCTAATGTGTAGCTACAATTTTTTAATTTTTATTTTGTTTGATAATGTTCATTTCTGTGCATCAAATATTATGCATATATCTAAATTTTTATGGCAGTAATTAATTTCAATATCAATAATTGTTAAATAAAAAATTATTTAAAATTTTATAAAATTGTTTTTGTTTAATTATTTTTAGCATTGTACTACCACTATATGAAAATGAACTTTAAATTATGTAGCTAGGGTTTTCAGGTCAGCAAAGGTAGGTGAATTATTTCAATATTGCAAGAATGGCTTATTATTGTGTAATTTGATTTTATACCCAGAATTAATTAATTGTTCAATATTTATTATAATTTAAATTTTATTTCTGGGTTTCTACCTTGCATCAATATTTTTTATAAAATTCCTAGCTACCTCTTCCCAACATAATTTCAATTATTAACAGGTATTTATAGACCAATTCCTCTTTAATTACAGTATATTCTACTAGCCGCCTTCGGTGACCAGCTGTTCGCGCTTAATATTAATAGCCTGTGGTTATGCTTGTAACTTGGCGAAATAAATTGGCAACTTGGCAGTTTTATAAACTTAGGGACTCTGCCAAAGTTTTATTTTGCAATATACCTTGAAAATGGAGGGTTGATGGGTAAAAGGCGACCATTGATGACGTAACTAGGGATCATAAGCTTTCATATGAAAAAAATCGTGAAATTGGTCCAGTGGTTGGGGCTGGAGACTCTGCCAAGGTTTATCCCCATAGAGAATGCATAGTGGAGTAGTATTTTTCAATTTCTTTAAAAAATTGAAAGTGGTGGTGGTGGGCAAGCGGCCATTGACGACATATCTAGCGTCATAAACTTCCATATGAAAAATTATCGAAATCGGTCCAGGGGTTTGGACTGGGCTACCGACCCTCTGATTTTGTCAATTATTTTAAATGTATAGATAGTTAACTAAACAGTCAAAATAAGATTCCATTTCCATTTACTTATAAAATAATAGAGAAATATAAAATCTTTTTAAATCAAGTAAACATCCTTAACGGCAAAGATAAATTCTGAATTGAAAAATACTGTAATATGAAAATCAAATTAATTTGAGCTCCCAGAAAATAACTTCAAAGTTTGTTCACTTTAAAAAAAATAAATACAAAGTAAATAAATTAAAGGAGGGGGGGGGGGAGACTTTTGAGCAGAAAATATTAATGAGAATACATACAAATCTTCTTCGTTCTTTCTCTTTGTTCCTTTTGTCCTTTTTTCAGGAAGGTCTGGTGGAGCATTCTGAATTCTTAAAAGTTTATTCTACAATAAGGAAGAAAAAAAGTCAAGCTAAAAAAAATTGCATTTATAAAAAATATTACCAAATATTTTGTATACCAGAAAATTAAACTAATTTAATAATTGAAGAGGCACGGGGGAACCAGAAGCATATATTTAAAAAAGTCCAAAATTAAAGAATTCTCCCCACAAAAGATAAATTTCTTGCTAAATGTTATATTGAGTAAACAATGTTCCATTTCATTGGAATTTTTCTGTGCTTGATTTTCAGTCACCCATAAAACAAATCTTTAGTGAAAACATAGTTCAAAATATTCAGTTTTTGATTATTTACTCTTGAAAATAAATGTTTTATCACTATGCAAAAGCAAATATAAGCAGAACTAGTATGAATTTTTTAAAAAGCCACAATTATCATAAACAAAGGGTAATACCCTAAAAAACACTATCTGAATGGTTATCAAAAAGGTTTTCTTTTAAATATTTTTTTCTGTGTAAATAGAATAAATTTGTGTTCATGGATGTTTGATGAATTCCAGACCATCACTTGAATGGTTGAATAAATTTATTTTCACAATATATTTTTCTAGGTATTATAAAATTAGGGAAATTGGACACTCAGAATTGCCTATGCAAGGCAAATATACAACCAATCTTTTAAATATTAGAAAATTAAATGTTTACATTAATCTGAAATTAGTTTTCCAATCATTTATATGTAATAAATCATTTATATATAATAAAGGATAACATAATTAGCAGGTACTATGATTACAAATCATTTATTACATTAGACTACATAACATTACTTTCTGGTACAGTACCTAAGGATAAAACATTATTTGCAGGTCAAGTACTCCCATGGCCATGCATTGGTTTTCATCCAGTCTTCACAGTTAAGCAGCATTGGCTATGATCAGTACTTGGGAACAACGGTGTGTTGTTGGCTTTTTTTTTTTTAGTCCTTGACTTACAGACTCGGCTAGTTATGCTAAATGAAGTCAGATTAGTCAGAACAAAAAGGTGCAGTACCTACAAATAAAATATTATTTGCAGGTTGCGAATAAATAAATAAGCTGCCATGAATTTTTTCTTATTTTTGATAATTTTTTAAGGATAGCATGATTTACAGATATTTCACATTCTGAACAACTTGAATTTTCTTCAATAGGAACAATTTAAAGGTCCTTATAATGAATATTTATTATGCAGTTTTATTTAAACCGACTTGGTTCATGTTTGCAAAGATGGAATTTTGGAATCGATTTTTCATTCTCTCACTCCTTGAAGTGCTCGAGTTCTTGTTTTGTACACTTGTGTGTTCTCGATGACAACAAACTTTTTAATATTTTCAGATCTTAATTATCAGTTAATTGATTACTTTAATTAAACTGATCCCATACAAGTGGTGTCATTTGTCAGTGAATTTAAGAAAAATTGATTACAAGATTCCATAATATTTATAATAATGAATGTAACTGAAAAGTAGAAAATAATTAAAATAAAAAAAAATCAGTTTTTATTACACTTATAGTACACTAATAAAAGTGTGTTTTTAAAAACCGTTTTCATTCTTTTTAATTTAGAACATCTGTAAGTATCAAAAGAAGCAAGTTAGAATTCGAATTCTTTTAAATTTGTCTGATAAACTAGTTTCAGAGAAAGGAGTAAAATGAAATGAAATAATTAATTTCACATATATTATTTTTAAAAAAAGACGTTTGAACTTTAATTCCTTGTAAAGTTTAATCATGCTGCTGCAAGGAGAAATAATTAATTAGATGAGAAGCCAGTACTTTACCAATGGCACCATTCAAACTTGGTATGAAAGGTTGTAAGGGGATAGTTACCTCCATTTTTTTTAGTTATGCAATTTGTTAAAACTTTTATTGGAAGTTAATTCGGAATTTTTTCAGTGGTATTATTAGAAAAAAACCTTTAAAATATTGACTTCTGATCTTTGTTAACTGCAACCAGTTGTTTAAAATTCCTTGATGATGAATAAAACATCTTTTAGGCTATGGAGCCCATCGTGCAAATTCATCACTAAATAATTCAGTAAATAATTTGTCACCAGATAACACCAAAAGCATCAGATATTTCCATTGAAATACTGAAAAAGCTCAAAAAATACCATCAAATTTCATAATCTCAAGAACAAAAAGTGCAATTTACAGAGAAAAAGGATAAAAGGCACCTGAAAAAAAAGTCCTACAGAAGTTGAATTAAAAAGTACCTGCAAATAATGTTTTATCTGTAGGTACAGTACTTGCAAATAAAAATGGTTACATTAAATATAAAATTCTCGAAAGGATCTTTGGGTGTTAAAAATTCTTTTTTGGAAGTAATTGGCATTGTCAAACTACAGCTAAAAATTTTCCAACTAGATGTGCATACATGTATTATTCATTTTATTTTTTTATTTCAAAAATACAGAATCAATAATGAATTTTTGTTAGACACAAATTACTTTAAAACTTTTTAAAGAGACAAAAAAGTTTCAATTTTTCTTTTTGAAAAAGTAATACATGCAAAATAGTTTTTTTTTAAAAAAATGTCTCTTAAAATTTATAATTTGCATCTGCAAATTTCACAACAGAAAGGAAAAAAATATACAGATGAAAAAATTCAGATCTGACTTAGTTAATTTGCATTCTTATTGAAAGGCATTATAATGAAACAAGTTATCTTGCTGTTACCTTACTTGTTATGTAAACTTTACAATTATAAAAAAATTCATTCC
>BGPR01048898.1:0-11438 GCA_013235015.1 Araneus ventricosus
GACAGCTAATCAAAGAATTAAACCCAATTTTTTTCACTTTGTCTTGAGTTTAGTTTGTCTTGATTTGTATTTCTTTCTGGTAATCTCATGAAATCAAGCCACTGAAATTTAAATATTTCAGGTATAATAATTTCTAACGTCGGTGTTGGCGCCTTTGAACTGTAAAATTAGCATCTTGTCGATAAATGGTTGCCAAAATATGTGAGCGCGCCGACGCGCACCTTTACTGCGCATTTTTGTCGTGTCTCTCTTCTATTAAAAAACATATATATAGTTCTGTGTGTGTGTGATCGTAAAATAAATGTTGTGATCGCGAACAAGGGCTATGCTTGAACTTTCTTATTCGACGGACATTAAAATACGAATTCCACTCCACTGCTCTCCATGAGTTTGGACGGAAACAGTCGGTATGTGGTATTGGCATCCAGCTCGGAAATCCGTATTAAGTTTTGGATCCAATCTGTCAGAAGGAAGACGTCCAAATGCATACTTGATTCACCTAGGCAAGAGATTCCCTGCCTCTGTTACGCGTACCTCTGGTACGCGAAGTACCAGTTAGGGGTACGCGAAAGTTGTCTTGGTAATGGCGGAAAACAAACAAACAAAAAAAAACATAAGAATATTCTAGAACTTCATTTTCTCAAGTTCGCATGAATAATGAAAGTGAAAATTGTTCGAATACGAAAGCCTATTCTCGAAATAAGCAAATGTTGATTATATCTAGTAGTATAGTAATTATAAGCAGTTCAATATTTTTAGTCTAAACATCGCACGCCCACACACACAAATATTGCCTTTTATAAGAAATAGATTAATATACGTAATATCTCGGAGAGCTTGGATTACAGATTTCACAAAATTTTGGTGAAATAAAATAGGAAAGCAAAATATATTAGGATATTAACTCACAGCTTTCAACAATGAAAGAGAAACACACAATTTAATATTTGTTTAAACAATGAAACCGGTTTGAATTGCGTTGCAGCAATGAAAAGTATTGTTGTAAATTATACCAAAAAATATTTTTAAAAACTAATTAAAATTAGAGAAAATATTGTATGGCAGCTTTTTCGTTTAAAACAATTTTTTAGACGTTTAAAATAAACTTCATTAGAACGGAAATTGTTTGTTCTTTCTTATGGTGCATCTATTTTCTTGATACGATTATTAAAAAAATGCAATGGAGAAATGAGTGTGAAAAATCACTCAAAAAACCACAAAATATTAAATAAAAAATGTTCTATATCGAATTTTAAAAATCGGGCTTCGATTTGATTTGAGTCACCATTAGTACTGCCTGTGTGCCAAATTTCAGGACTCTAAGTGCAATATTTTAGGTCTAAACATCGCAGACACATACACAAACCTTGCCTTTTATATACAGAGAGAGATTAAATTTAATAAATTAATATTTAAACAATTTAAATTATGAATTAAATAATTTTACTTAATAAAACTTAATTAAGAAAATGTAATCAATAAAAGTTTTATTAATTTGAAATTATTCATTAATTCAATTAAGAAATTCTTACTTTCTAAGACTTAAAAGCAGGGGGAAAAATTTCCGCAGTAGCCTCCCCCCCTTAACAAAATCCTAAATCTGCTTTTGATAGTATTCGGACATAGTGAAGGAAACACATTATCATGTAAAGTTAAAATAGCTTTGCTTATTATAAAAATTAAATTATGATTTTGAAACCTGCAATGAATTCTACACATTTCTGTTAACGAAAAATGACATATTAAAACAAGTTCACAGTTCAAAGAAGTACACAATGGATAAAACCAGGGCTTTATTATCAAATAGGCAAAGTAGGTAACTGCCGAGGTGACCCGCAACTGTAGGGCACATGTTGGTGGCATGCAGGCACATGCACTTCGTGGTAATTTAATTTAGTGCTTTCATTTAAATTACAAAAACTGTGTACTCGAAGTTATTCAATTAAAATCAAATATCGCTTAAATTAACATTATTATTACTATTTTTTTTTTTATCATGCTTTCAAATTTGATTGCATTTCGGTGTGGTCCAATTTCTTTTGTAACTGGCGGACTGACTCAAAAGTTCTGGCAAATTTTTGAATGAGTAAAAAAAAAAAAAGAATTTGGTATTTTTCTACCATTTCTTTAAAAATTACTTTCAGATTTAAATTTTACCTTTTTTTTTATTTGCGAGATATTGAAAGCAACTCCCTTGAAGGTAACTAGGAAGTAAACATTTTATTATTCTAGTTTTTCTTAATATCCGTTACTTTAAAAGAGATAAAATGAATATAAAAAAAATAGATATTTGGTTTTTGAAGTTGGGGAGGTGAAAGGGGGCCTAATCCAGTCCTGGATAAAATCACTTTCGGCAAGTCAGTTTGATAAAAGTAATACAAGTCTGTAATTGTTTTATTTCTTTTTGATTTCCCTTTCGCATGCATTTCAATAATTTAATTATTCATCGCTTATTATTTTTTAATATTGCTATTGAATTTTGTGCAAAATATTTACAGCATCCCGGATTGAAGTTTGGAAAGCAATGTTACTTCGTCCTAGAGGTAAAGCAAAAAAAAAAAATAAATAAATAAATAAAAAACAAGAGAGAAAATAATGAATATTTAATACCGGATAGCGAATAATAAATAAGCATACCTTCCCTCCTCTTTTTATCAAACTGTGAAAATATGGCAAAAAATTATTCTACGTTTGAAATTTTTTACAAGTATTAATTCTGGTTGATATACATATTAAACCAATTTTGAATTTAAAAAAAAAGACAATTAATTGTAGTAACAAAAAAATCTATATGGGCTTACTTTTTCATATCTAATAAGTTTGTTAATCTGATGAACAATTTCTTCGAACTAAAATTAAATCTTCATTAAGTAACTGTGATTTTATATAATTTCATTAGAGAAATCAAAGTAACTTGGAGAATAAGTAACAAAAAAAATAACCAACTTTACAACAGTACAATTTGATAGCATGATTTATATTACAATTTTTTTCTTTTAACAACCATACTAAATGATTAATCGGTATAATTAGCACATTTTTACATAGATTTGGGTAAGCTCAGGCGCGTATTAAAGGCTAGGTGCTCCAGGCGCGCGCCCAAAGAGACCCCCGAAATGGAGCGGGTTTTTTTTAAATATCGCAATAGATAATTTCTCTCTAAGAACCTGTTCACATATCCGATTTTAACTTTCCAAGTCCACGCTTTATTATCACAATCAGAGTGCCTGAACAGAAGGAATCTCGTTAATAGTAGTTGGGTATCCCGCACTTTCTCAAATCCTTAATTGGAGTAAGGCTCTCTTCCGGTTTCCCAAAGAAAATTTTGAAAAAAACCGCCGTTGATTACATTTACAGCATCATGGGAGGTCTGCGTGCAATATCCAACAGCTACAGCTATTTGCCGCTAATGACTTAAACGGCAAAAATCGGATGTGTACACCAACCAGACTTGAAAATATGTGAAAGCTTAATTCAGATAGTGGTCATGACCACATATTCACTTTCCCAGGCTTGAGAAAGGAACCCAATCAATACAAAAAAAAGCATCTTCGCAGGAAGGTTGACGTTTCAATGATTAGAGTGACTGATGTGCTTTTTTTTCGATGAATATCTCTAGTCATTAGTAGCAATTGTTCAGTTCAGTAGATAAGATCCCTGTTCCGCTTTAGGTCATTTAACTATTTTAGGGGATTGAATATCCATCGTTCTTCTGTTTCCCATTCACACTTCTGTTAAACACCTTTTAAGTATAATTTGAGAATATCCATCATCGTTTAAAACCGCTTTTTATTATCACAATCAGGGTGCCTGCACAGAAGAAATCTCGTTAAAGATTTAAATATCCTAATGCATCTAGATCGCGTTAATGTGGGAAAGTTTACTGTATTTTTGAAGCTTAACCCTGGAACGGTAACTTTCCTTCGCAGTTTGAATGGGAAAAGGAGTCAATTTGACTCAACGATACCATTCCAGGGTTAAACACATTTGGAAAGCGACGCTCTTCAAAGCAGTTCGTACAGCTGTCAGACGACGAGAAAACCCAAGGCAGAATTTTAGTTAGATTTCACGATGAAGATTGTGGTGTTCATTACATTAGCTTCTTTTTAAAAAAGAATTCTTCTCCCACTGAGGAATAGAGCAATAAGGTATGTTTTATTTAATTGATTATTATAGAGTTCAATAATATATGACAGTAAATATTTAATGGAATTACATAAGTTCATTCAGCTTCAGAAAAAACAAATATTTAACAAATTTCCTAAAAAATCTGAATATTTTTATATATACACATTTAATACCACATTCACAGTTTTAATAAATAAATTTAAACTTATTAACCTCACTGCTTCCATTTAAATTCAGTGTAACATTTTAAATTTTTGTTAACAAAAGATTTCTTTAATTTCAGTAAAGTTATTTATTATTTAGAATGAAGATTAAAAATTTTAATGTGTTCTATTCCCATTTTTGTTTTTATCTTGGCATTGATTGTGTTAGAAGATTACTGAATTATTAGAGAATTATTTTAGATAACATTGATACCTTCAAAATAAATGAGGAATTTTCCAGAAAGAAATCCCAGAAAACATTTATTTAGAATTTTATTTTATTTAGTTTATAAACAGTCATAATAGTTTCCCTTTGATTACTTTAGTTTAGTTATACTCATGTCCGTTTTGAATCAAAGCGAGGGCTGTTTTGGAACGGGCCTCGTAATTTTGAACCGCGGCCAGATGATGAGGACGCCACCTGAACTGGCTCTCCAAACTTCCTCTCCACACCAGTGGGAGAGCGTTTGACTTCCTACGTATGATTTAACGTGCAAAAGGCTCAATACATGACTGATCTTCAGTAGAATCGGGTTTCGAGCCTGGCATCCTCCAGCTCTGAGGCCGACATCTTACCACTAGGCCACCGCGACCACATTTTTGCATTGAAGAATTGTGTGTGAGCTTTATATAATTATAAATTTTATTATTTTGCGACACTTCCAATAAGAGTATTCATTAGAATTAATGAATTATTTTAATTTTTCCAAGTATATTAGAGTATCATGTTATTTCTTAATGAAAATGGTCAAATGTTTTAAGTTTATACGCTTCTATTAATTTATTATGATTGGTTCAATCAAAGTAATCTGGATCCACCTTTTTTGAATTAAGGAATAATCTGAACAAGTTTCAGAATGAGCTTAATTTGGTATCAGATCAGCTTTCTATTTCGCTGAAAGTATTTTGTAGAATAACTTTTTACGTCCCTCTTCCTTTTGCGTTTTTCAAATGCGCTTCTATGATTTAACGCCTCCAAAATTTCTAACGATTAAAAGAGGGAGATATATAAGGATTTATAATAGACCCATGGTCCTTCAAAATAAAAAGCCAGAAGAAGAGAAAAGGTGCATTGATTGTACTGGTATGAAGATTTAAATATTACATTTCTTGTTTTGTCATTCTTGCTTTATCATATTTCAATATTTAGAATCAAATTAACTATAATTTTGGGATTTAAAACTGGCAGAATGTTGCTTATCAGGAGATGCGGGGCCCAATTGGAAACAAGTTTGGATAACCCCGATATATTTTAAATTTTAAGAAATAATACATAATGAATAAATAAGCAATATGGAATTTTAATAAATAAATAAATTAATAAAATTTTAATAATTTTTTTAAAAATAATTTTAATAAACTTACTTACATAATACTTAAAAGTTGATTTTAAAAAATTCAAAAAGTGAAAACTTTTTAAATACTTTTGTGATGGGATACATTGCAGAACAGTTAAGTTCTCGAACGAATTAAAAACTTTAAAAAGTTATTTATTCATGACCACTAAGCACACAAAGTTTGGACTTATTCAATTAAGGAAACCAATTCAGAAATATAAATAAAAATTACAATTTTCAGTCTGACTTCGAACTAAGCAAAGAAAAATAATCGAATTGCGTACGATAGTTTAACATTATATTAAAAGAAAAATCTAGGGACGTCTAGAGAACGACGTGTTCGAATTAAAAAGTTTCAGATTAGCTAAGTTCCACTGTAATAATAGCTGCGGAGTATACTGTATTTGTATATTAGAACTAGGAATGCATATTTTTAATACAGAAAAAAGAATAAAAAGTTCCTAAACTTTTTTCAATGAATAGACTGTTATTCATGCCAACGATTGAAGAGACAATGATGGGATGAGTGGGCGAAGTGCACGGCAACTGGAGCCACAGTTTTCGACTCCTGACAGGAATTTTAATTTCGTTTAATCCTTATTAGAATTTGATTTAAGCTTGAATATTTTAGTGCCTGAGGGGTGAGGTATTCTGAAAGGGAATAATTATATTAGCCCATTATAACATTGCATGCCTCATTCATTCAACCACTCCACATCCATTCATTCTTCCCTTCATACTGTTACAAACATGGAAAGTCGCTTCCCAGCAATGTGAGTCTTATGGTTGGGAAGAGAGTTTTACAGGGGTAAGTATGAGATGACCGACAGCAGCCACGTCTGGACCCCTGACTTTGGCGACGAAATATGGGATCTCAAAGGTGCTGGAATCTTCTCGATATCTCTATTAGTAGAGGAGATAAGCTTGAATGTACTAGAAGATTCCATGTGACGTCGCGGCCTGCCGCGGGAGACTATATAAGGAGAGCGCTTGGATGACGGTGTGTGTGTTGATCGACTGGGATCGCCTTGGAGCGCGAACGTCTTTGGAGTTCTATCCGCAGTGCGAGCTAAGAAGCTGGTGAGCTGAACGCTATTGAAAGTGCAGTTATTGTTGTTACTAGTTATTTGCTGACTGCTTGTGTTGTTAGATAACAAAGTGCTGAACTGTTATTACCCGTGAATTGTTGTCTATTTACATTGGTAATCTGTGCAAGAAATATTATTTCCTGTACCTGTGCTAAGTGTTTTCCTGCATATTTGTGAATAAACCTTCATTCTCCATTATTCTGCGTGTTGGACTGTTTACACCATAGACCCAATACAACACAACCCACGACTGCCGGCCTGCCCTATTGGGTGTAAGACTCAACAAGGGCAGCCGGGGAAAGAGAGCCAACCTCAGCCTCCAGAGCCTAGCGCCACGAAACAGCACTTATTTCCAAAACAAAAGAAGATACAAAAACGCCAGACTGGGCGGTAAATAATCAAAACAATACAAAATAACTACATACATTCAACAAATATAAAAAGTACTTCCATACATCGGGAGCCATTTGGAACAACAACATTTTTACAAACAGTAAATATTTACAACAAATACATTATTACAATATTTATATACAGAAAAACGCCCAGCTGGGGCAAGAGCAAAAACTGAATAACAAAAACAAACGATGAACAGAACATAACACACAAAAACACTCTGGAACATATATACAACGCCCCGTGGGCAGGGGGCAAAGATCAAAGATCTCAAAAGTCCCAAGGCGACATCAGGAGACGCACACAATGCAGAATACTATAATTGTACAAGAATAACGAAGACCACATAAAACCGCAATGGCACTATTATCCAAAAACAATAATGCATCATGTAAACAACAAATGAAATTGATACAAAACCATGCGAAATACATCAACTGCCATACACGAAAAGATGAAACCGTGAAAAATACATAAAACAGTGATAAACAACGACAGGAAACAATCAAGATGAACCCATAGGTCATCAGACAGAATCCCTTACGAAAACTTTTCACCATACATTAGTAAATCCAAAATACAATTACATACCAAAAGAACAAAACTAAATCATTAAAAAATCAAATAGCCTAGAATTCCAAAAACCAACCCGCAGCAATAAAAATATTATAGGATAAAAGGAAATAAAGAACAAAAGCAACATTATAACATTAAGATAATAATAGAATGCAAGCTTTAGCTGGGGGCAGAAATTCCAGTGTTTCTCAAAACATTTAACAAAATCACTAAAGTCAAGGGGCAAAAACACCGGAAGTGAATCAAAATATTTCATCAAGTAATATGATAAAAAACTCAAACCAAAAAGAAGCCAAAGAACCCAACAATACAGAAATATACACAAAAACAGTCCAGGCAAAGAAACAAAGAAAAACCTCAATTACTGAGCAAATTCAAACAAACAAGCAAATAAAATTACCAAGCAAACAATCAAACAAGATAAACAAACAAACAGCATATAACAAGTAAATAAAAGGGGATTACAGCCTTTGTTGCTTCAAATCCCATAACCCCTCTAATGGACCTTATGCACCGTTTGGGTTCGAGAGTATAAAAAAACAGCTGTGGAGGAATAAACAAAGCGATCGGCCCATAAGCGACTCAGAAATAAAAGCAGTTCTGAGTCAGCTGTTTAAGACTGACCTGACTCACGTGTCGGAGGATGTGACGTCACATGCATAAGGTCCATTCAAGTTCAAGTAAATAAAAATTTGAATCTCACATGTATTAAACCTGAAAAACAGTAATTCAAAAACAGACGCAACCAAAAGTGAAAGCATCCAAAAATATTAATATGATAATAGGATGCATGCTCCAGCTTAAAACAGAAATTCCACTATTTCTTGAAACACTTTCATAAAACGTATAAGTCCTGGGACAAGAACAACAAAAATAAACCCAAAATATTTGACCAGTTACAAAATGCAATGCTCGAAACAAAATCAGACCGAAGGTTCCATTAACACAAAGAAAACACCAAAAAATGATGACGATTAGAAACAGTTAAATTACAAATTCAAAATAGATGCGCGTACATAGAAAAAACATACATTAAAAATTAGTTAGCTGAAGGATGCATGCTCCGGCTCAAAGCAGAAATTCCAGAATTTCTTGGAACACATCCAGAAAACGTATATGTCCCGGGACAAAATTTCTAAAAATAGGCCAAAAACCTTTAACAGGTAATTAATTATACAAGAGGCTCTTTTCAGAAAAAAGGCCAAGGGTCAAACAATCAAAGCACAAAAATAGGCCAAAACAAAAACATAATGAAAACAAAATTCAAAATGCAGACAATTAACAAATCAAGCAAACAATCAGTATAAAAACAAATTGAAAAAATATAAATACAAAAACTGCAGGGAGCAACCAACAAAAATTAACAGTAAAACCATCATTAATAAAACACCGAGACCCATTTAATCAGAGGCACAATTTAACAAAGCGGCTCAATCTCATGATACCACTTTTACGCAAGTCGAATCTGATTGGCTAATCGGATCATGTCATCGGTCACATGGATTTCTCGCCAATATTCCAGTAACTTTTTTGATTTTGAATGTGCACGGTTTTTTCAATTACAAGCTTATGACGCTTTACGTTTTCAATGAAAAAGCGAAGCTACGAGATTCCCACTTTGCTGAAAGCGAAGCCGCTGATAGTTTTTAAAGTTAAACAATTTGCCCGAACCCATTTCAGATGCCGAAGGCATCGCGTGCGCTTGCGTAATCAGAAGGTCATGTGAGCTGACAAACCAATCAGATTAGACTTGCGTAAGGTGGTATCATGGGATTGAGGCGCCTGTCAATTTAACCGGAATTTAATACCATCACAAATATTATTAGAAATGAAACAAATTTGCTGAAATCGATAAAGTGAGAGTTTGTTCTTTAAAATATTTTTAAACCAGATATGTTTATGAACATCTAAAGGACGAGTAAAATGATGATCACTAGTATGAGGGCAGTCGAACACGAAGTGGTCGGTGTAACATAGTTTTATTAATAACTGTAGCTAACTGAGTTATATATCTGTAACTGTAACTGTGTGTACGCGGGATTCGGTCATGAAGTCAAAAGATGTAAACAACTGCCATAATGAAGTCCTCGTAATAAAATAAGTTATTCTCCAATGGCGTAATCCTTTTGAGTGATTAAAAGAACCCAATATATAGTTGTCTCAACATGAAGGCACTATGTGATATGGTGGCAGTACCTGACGTCACATTTTGGATTGCGTAAATCAGTGGATTAAGTTTCGGTTTGCTTCTGACGTCGCTTGGAGTTTTCTGTAAGTACAGTTTTCGTTTATTTTAAAGATGGAAGCCAAATCGTCATCAACCTTAAAGTTAGAAGGTAACGTATCGGAAAATTGGAAAAAATTTAAACAAAGACTAGCTGCATGACCCGGCGTTGCACGGGCTAAATTGAATAATACCTGAGGTCACGTGACACATGCCTAATGTGTGTTATAATATTGTTGAAGTGTGTTGTATTAGTGTTTTCACCTCCTGCTTCAGCTGGGTGTAGATGAGAGGTCCTGTGATAAATTTGGCCATGAATTCTGAAGCAATACGCTCCTCTCCCTGTAGACGGTACAATCTGTGCACCCATTGAAGCACTGGTACGACCTTATGTTACTTTTGAAATGCACTGATAATTCATCGGTGCCATCCATCAATCCTTTCATTTCCACTGGATACACTGAAGCCTGCTCAATTATATTTCCATTATGACAACAATGAGTGTAAATTCCTCTGGTATTCTTTTCATCCCGGAAATACAACCCTCCGCATTTCAGACAGAGATTGTCCATTTCTCCACAGTTGTGTTCTTCAGTTCAGAACAGTTCTAGCCGTATAAAAAGTTTGTATCTGATGGTGATTTTGTCCTTCAATAACATTTAGACGGCGTTCTCTTGCATGTTGTAGCATGGCTGACAATCAGCTATTTCTTTGTTCTTCTGTTTCTTCGGCTCTTCTCACCTGGCCACGTTGTGCCATGCCTGACAATCGGCTATTTCTTTGTTCTTCTGTTTCTTCCGCTCTTCTGTCCTGGCCACGTTGTGCCATAGTTGACAATCGGCGGCTTCTTTCTTCTTCAGTTTCAACAACTCTCCTTTCAAGTTTTCTAATTGCCTCCCGTCTACTGACAGCATCCCCTGTAATTCCTCTTTTTCTTTTAGGCACCGGAAAAAGCGAGAATTGAACGAAGCAAAAATAGTAACTTCCAAATATCAGCTTAAAATAGAAGCTTCCAGAAATATTTAAACTTGATTAAATTAATGAATAATGATTAAAATCACTAACATAACTAATCTATATCTTTCGGCACATAACTTTACAGAAACAAAACACCCCTTTTAATTTCGTTAAAATGATTTTGTTGGACGTTATATCACGGGATAAAAAAAAGAATTTATACACTTTCAACAATACATTTTTTTTATTTCTGTCAGCGTCACTTTTTTATTGTTGTTGTAACAATGTTCCTTAAAGTAAACGACTTCAACAATAAAATAAATTTTGAATTGCGCTGTAACAATGAAAAGTATTGTTATAAAGTATCCCAAACAATGAAAAGCATTGTTGTCAGTTAGTTTTTAATTAATATCTTTTTCACTAATTAAAATTTCGAAATTTAAATGGCCGAAATGGCTTCCCTGGATTATTCCCCATCTTTTGGTACCTTCCGCGCGCTTCTCCGTTCGGCGGTTCGTGAGAAGATAGA
>BGPR01048900.1:0-11437 GCA_013235015.1 Araneus ventricosus
GATGGCAGCCCAACAGATAATGGGTTAACGCACCATCATACTGAGCTAACGAAGACCTAAAACTTTTTTCATACAAATCGATGTATATCTCTACCGACTGAGCTGACGGAGAAAACGTCACAAATAGTAATACGGGACTGATTAGGGAAATACAGCGACAGTCTTGTATACACGGGATGGATGGCAGCCCTACAGATAATGGGTTAATGCACCATCATACTGAGCTCACGAAGACCTAAAATGTTTCATACAAACCGGTGTATATACCTATAATCTAACTTATAATATAAAAAAGTGATCTAATTAAGAAATTCAGTGTACCTGTCTAAATATATTACAAATTCAAAAAAGTCAATGCAATTGAAACCGAATAAATATGATTCTAATGTAAATAGAAAATGACATTAAATAAACAAGACGAAATTTAAAAAACAAGAAAAAATAAAAGACAATTTTATTTCTATTGCACGAACTACAGTTATATTACCAAAAAGTACAAATTAAAAAAAATAAATAATTATTACAAACAGCATAACAATTTTTCTTAGCGGCAATAGATTCAAAATGTGAATTCGTGCAGATCGCTTTATATTTCCTCTCAAATGGGCTTAAATTGACCCAATTTCCAAGTTTTTCCCTCAAATATGTATGCAAATAAACATTTCAAAAGAAAACATTTCACAAAATGCGAAGCATATTTACTAATTAAACCTTTTAATATTTTCAATTTACCTAATGTATTTCTCTGAAAATCAATCACATCTGCCATTCCATTTCTGTTCAGCAATGCTTTTAGTATAATTTCCTTCATTAAAGTTGATATGCATTCCACACTGGTGATAAAATATCCTAATTATACTGCCTTAGCTTGGATGAGGTGAATGTTTTCCACTTCGCTTCGTTAGAATATTTTTATGATTAATATTTAACTGATTGAAAATAATTAACTTTTCCTTCTTTAACTACATTAAGCATCGAATATCTGAATTTTGACTCTTTATTTTTTTCAAACAGCTTGGGCTGCCTAACTCTCTGAAATTTAGATAAAATTCCAATTTTTTTTTTTTCCTTCGAAAGCAAGCGATAACTGAACGTTTCCTTCCTTTTCCATATCTGGTTTAATTTCGTCATTAAACTTACTAACTTTTTCTAATCGAATATAAAATAATATGTCCTAATGACGGCCTGACTTTGCGACAGTTATCGTGGCTATAATAGTTTTTTTTCTCCTTCTAATGTTTTTCTAACGTCATAATATTGATTACACTTTTGCACCCCAGTAAAGGTCAAATTATAAAGATAAAAATAATTTATTCCGAAATGAAAAAATATGCATTTAATGATCCGTGATTAACTTATTCATTATAAGGCTTAAATTGCGTCATTTCATCAAAATATTAAACTTTGAGTGATTTAACGAATGAGATATTAAAAGGAAAAAATTAGAACTTTACGAAGATTGACTTGGGAGGATTCTTTTCTTTTTTTTTTCTTCTTCTTTTTTCATTTTTATTTTCTAGTACAGAAAGAACCAGAGGGAGTGTTCTCCCCTAAACTTTATCGTATACTTCCCCCAAAAGGTGCCGTTTCCCCTTCCCCGCGTGGCTAAAAATATTCAAACCTACTGTTATCCAGAATCCAATGGCTATCAGAAGGTTTTTCATTATAGTTATTAAGAAATATCTAGGTAAAAATCAAATTCAAAGAGATGCGTACCGATTTCCCGCTCTTGCCGACTCAAGGATAAACTGACTTGCTTCCAGTAAGCATGCGCGTGGAGATGCCAATTCTTTTCAAAAGTAAATTATACAGACCGACAGACAGTCAACAATTTGACGGATTTGGCCCAAAATTTTATACGGACCTACATTCATGACGATAAAACTGTGCACCAAATTTTATCCATCTAGCTATTCAAGTTTTTGAGTTATATTGTTCGCATGACTGCGGACGTACAAATAGACACACTTTCCGTTGACGGATTTTGTCCAACATTTGATAGAAACCTACACATTATGTGTAAAGATCACATACCAAATTTCATCCCTCTAGCTCTAATAGTTATCGAGTTATCCTGTTCACAGACAGACATGATTCTAAAATTGTGTTTTTCGGACTCGGGGAGGTCTAAAAACGTGGAGATTCCACAAAATCTCGAGTTTGAATTTTTTGACGGTTACAATACTTTCTCTTTGTATAACTTCGTACACGAGAAAGTAAAAAGCACTGCAATCGTCAAAAACTAATAAAGAAATCCCTTGTGTTAAACAAAGAATCCGTAAGAATATTTGTGTCAATATGAAGGCACAATGTGACACTTCCTATCCACGGAAATTGCGGGATAAGCAGTCAGAGGGTTATTGATTATGTATAATTAATTTAAAAATTAAGTAACGAAACTTCTATAAAAAATCTTGTTACATATCGTTACTTTCCGATTTTCTTTGTGGGTCTCTAGTTTGACAGCTTTGGTCCATATGCAATTGAGTTCGGTTCATCCACTGAAATATAATGCGTCCAACGAGGCGTTTAATCCTATTGGTCGCATAGCTGGGCAAATTCCACATTTCTAGAGGTATGAAACTTTCACTTAGGAAATTAATTGTTTGCGTAATAATTATTCAAAGTGCCTATGCATCTTTTGGGACACCCTGCATCAGAGGCGGCCCGAGGTAAATTTACCAGCTGGGCAAGGCAATAATATGGCGTCCCCAGCCAACCAACGTATTCCTTGAAATTCCATAATTTCTGTATTCTAAATGTCAAACAAACTTTTACTAAGAAATATGCATTTTTGCATGCAACTATGACTGAATAAATTTATGGTGAGAATTCTTAAACTTCAGCTATACTTAATATTATAAAGTGGTCTTATTGAAACTAAAATAATATATTCAACAAATTTTTAGAAATATGATTTTAGTATTCTTTAAAACATTTTTTCAATAGAATTTAATATAAGACTATTAAAACATATTTTTTCTTGTCACTCCCGCTTTGGCGCAACGCCGTACTTTGACGCCAAGGGCTATTGCCCGGTTTGCCCGGGCCAAGGGCCGCCTCTGCCCTGCATTATTTAAAAGGTTAAAAGCGTAGATTTATGCAGGAAAGTAATTAAGCTCATTTAGTAAGCAACTGTAACGGTAGATGGCAGCATGGCCCTGCCTTGGCATCCGGGTTTGCATGAAAGACCAGCAGCCGCAGCAGATAGTTAGGCACTGTGGTCCCCCATAATATTCTCATTACGAGAGGCTAATGCGACGACCCCCCGTTTTACTGTGGTACGACCTGTCTTCGGATATGGGCCCTAAGACCCACACCACCATTACTTTGCCCACCGGGGAGGCGAGGATCTGCTTACTTATACGGAAGCTTCTCATCCGTGAACTCGACGTGCCCCCCCCCCCGTGGGGTTAGCCTTATTATTAAACCAAACTACATAGAAAATATGTTTAGACAGAGATGTTACGAAATATTGAATCTGATCTCAGAAAATATCATTAAAGTAATTTTAGCAATAAGGAAATAAATTCATTGTCGCACAGAATATCAAGTTTAGATCCACAATAAAAGACTATTGAGATAAAATAAAAAGAATTTTTTAGTATTATGTATTCATTAAAATTATGTATTCACTGATCTTGGAATCATCTTTGACACCAACCTTGATTTTTCCCAACACATCGATACCATGGTCTCTAAGACTTATCGCAGACTCGGAATTCTTAAGCGTAGAACCAGAGAATTTTCCAGTGAACTTACCCTGAAGATCTTGTATTGCGCTCATGTCCGATCAAATCTGGAATACTGCATTATCATCTGGGATCCCAATTACAGAAATAAAATTGAAATTATTGAGCGAATACAAAACAACTTCTTGAGATATTTACTTTACAAGAAAAATGAATTTTACTTGCAGGATATATCTTCTTCACTCCTACGTAATATTTTTAATATGCCCAGTTTATGCTCCAGACGAGATGTTTCTTGCGTTCTTTTCATTTACAAAGTTATCAATGGTTCAATTGATTGTAATAATATAATGAGCTCTATAGATTTCACTGTGGCCGCCATATTTTTTAGAAACCAAAGTTCCTTTCCAAATTTATAATCAAGATTTAATTATATTAACAGGTTCTCGTTATATAGGTTTTATAAAATTTTTAACAAGTTCTCCGATGAACTTGACATTTTTAATACGTCTCTTTTCTTTTAAATCGAAATGTTTGCATCTTTTAAATACATGATGTGTTTTATTTTGCCTTTTTACAACATTTTAGATTTTTATGCGTTTTGAGTTTCCGTGTTCTTATGTAATCGACCATTTTTTAATGTCTTTTATAGGTTTTAATTTTTGTACTCTGTTTTTGTCGCCGTGTTTGAATTTATTTTTATCTTAAGTGTTGCAATCTATTTTTATCTCAAGTGTGCATTTACATTTTAAACTCCTGGTGTGTTTTTAGAAGACTCGGTACTTGCGTGTTTTGACTTTTTAACCCTTGCCTATTGGACATGGTCTTTTAATTTTTTAAAAAAGACTTTTAGTATCATAGTGAGCTTTACTGCTTTTGTGATTTTGTGTTTTCGTTTTTAATTATTTATACGTTTGGAAAAGTTTTATGATTTTGTGTATTCTCTGTGTTCAACTTTTTTGTTTTCTAGTGCATTTTTTTGTGTTTACTTTTTGTGGCTTTTGTTCTTTGTGTGTTTATAGCACTATGTAAATGGAGTTTTCTCTGTAGTGTGCTTTTCTTTAAATAAATAAATAAAATCGAAATAACATTGGCTCTAAACTGAAACTAACTAAAATTTGACAGAACGCCGCGCCAATCAAACATCGTCTGTGAATTTTAGCCATTTATAATATAATTAATTATTTTTCGATATATTTTTAAGTTTTCTTTCATTCCCATCCCCTGAAACAAAAAAATTGTTTCAATCCATACATCGACCTTTCTCAAAACGAAATGAAATTGTATTTCTATAATATTAATCAACCCTCGCAGGGATTGGCCAGAAATCGGCGGATCGTCAAATTCAGCTGTTGCCATAAACCGCATTTATAACTTACGATTGCGTTTATTTCTACCTTTTTACTACCGTTTCTTCAAACGATTTATATAATGGTGCAGAGCTTTAAAGAAATAGAGAAATAAAAAGGAAAGGTTAATATGAAATCGCGGGAGACCTTTTATTGACTGAAATAGAGTCGTTGCCAAAAATTGGACAGGGATTATTTCTTCGAAACCCGGGGCGATATAAATGAACTGTTGTTTGGATTTATTTTCCAAAACACTTGGCGAGGACAGCTGATAAGAATTATCGTTGAAGTGGATTATTATAATAAATTGTTTGCCTTCCGTTACGGATTTTTTTCCCCTGAATAGTCATGAATTTATATGTGCTGTTGTCTGAAAATATAATGCGCGTTAGATGGTGAAATGAATAATTTTGTTTCCGAACATATTTTTAAACTTGCCTTGTTACAAAATTTAAAGATGGAATTTTGCAAACGATTTATCACTCACTTTGAGCTTTGCTAGATGCAGTGACGAATCCAGGATTCGGGTCGGGGCTGAGGTCATAAAAATTTTGTATCGCCATGACGAATGTCAAACTTCATGGCTTATGTAAACCAAAACACTTCAACTTTATAGACTTTACTCTCCTGACAATAAGAATCATAAAAAAACACTACAATACTTTCGATAATTTAATAAAGAATACAATAAAATAACTAGACAAAAAATGTCTTCGACCGCGTCGACGCTACAAGTACAAGTGGAATGACTAGAAAAGTAGGAAACTTTTCGAACCTCTCAAGTCAGAGAGCAAAATTGTCACGTTTCTATTATTTTTTTAAAAAAGAGAAATTAAGAACAAACAGTTATAGTGATTTTAAATAAAATCAAGAATTGGGACTTAGTTCTAGGGGGGCTGCAGCCCGATAGCCCCCCTTCCCTGGATTCGCCACTGGCTAGATGTAGTTCATTGTAATTAGGTACAATAGGAGAAAAAATTTATAAAGTTTTTAAACTTTGGTCAAATACTCTTTTGACCTCAAGGATATGAGAACCGAAAAGTTTCCACTCCTCGGGGGGGGGGGGCTTCCTCCCCTAACTCCCTCCTCAAACTTTGAAACCGTCAAACTTTAAGACACTTATATCTTGCTTATAAATTAAGCTACAAATATGATTTTTTGTAAAGTAGGTAATTATTTTTTTTAATAAATTATTGCAATAGATTTTAGCTTGCCTGTAGCATAGTTTTCTTGTAATAATATATTTTAATAAAACTAAATAAAAATACATAAAAATACTTGGGGGTGGTGATTACGAATCTGAGGTTTTCCACCAAAAGTTATTGTTGAAATTTTAGTTTTAGGCAATAAACATGAAAAATCTTTTCCCAGTTTTTGCTTATAACTCCACAATATCGTCAATATATACAAAATAATTAGCTCAAAATTTCCTACAACTTAGGTTTATGCAACTTTTGCAGCAGTGCTTGTTTCTGAGCTGGTGAGTTGCAACTGATATCACCATTATTGTATATTTACTAAGGCTGCTTACTTGTTCCGCAGCATATCCCTATATCTCGGGTATCCCCCGGTAGGATAAAATTCTTTCAAAAAATGTTCAAAATAGTTGTGGGAGTTTTGGGTTTTACAACCTAGTTTTGTTTAAATTAACCGTCCAGCGGGCGCGCCTGCACAAATTTTACGACACATCGTGCATCGTATTACATAAATATATCGTGTTGTTTTACAAAAATAAATCCAGCTTTTATTTAAATTATCTCTATCTATTAACTTCATAGTAATCATAGATTCTATAAATAAAAATTGCACTTAAATTTATAAAAGAACGATATAGATATGTAATACGATGCACAATGCAAGTATGTCTTGAAAACGCGCGCCCGCTGGAGGGTTAATATTATTACAGTAAAACTTCGATTAACCGGCACCGTCCGGACCAGAGCTGTGAAGGAAAACAAATCTTTTAACACATACAGGGGGCCCACAAAAGTCCCTTACCACCCTTTTAACTACCGAACGGCTGCAGCTATCTTCATAAGAGTGGTGTCTAGGCATGGTAAAGTGACTATGCGCTACAAGATGAAACCACTACAGCTCCACCTGGTGGAAAACGATGGAGTTAGCGTTATTATCTCTGAAACGATACGAGGAAAAAAGTTGTATAGCATCGATTCAGTACAAAAAGATACCTCGTGGACGTAAATGCTTAGAACAGAACGCTTAAAACACATATTTGTTTGTTTACGATTTCCTACACTGACACGTGACAAAACATTCTTAGAAAGAAAAAACAATTAGTTATCACAAGATACCTTTATTTTCGATGTTCAAACTTCTCTGTATCAGCTACAATGCACATCTGGACCCTTGCTTGAACTTCAAGTTGCACACGGTTTAGCATAGCTGGTTCACGTTGGCACAAGCATCCGTAATGCGTCGTTGAAGGTCCTGCAATGTTGTCGAAGGGGTATCCTACACCTGCTGTTTGAGGTATCCCCACAGGAAAAAGTCTATTGGAGTCAGGTCAGGTGAAAGTGGTGGCCGCGCTTGGAAACCACCACACCCGCTTATTTGTTCCCCGAATTCCTCCACCAGGTACTGCTTCACTGATGATGTTTTGTGCGCAGCCGCACCGTCATGTTGGAACCATACGTTCCGGAGCTGAAAACAAAAAAATGCGCATTTTAAGCGTTCATGACCATAAGGTGTCTTTTTGTACTAAATTGATGATGCTCTACAACTTTGTAATTCACTTTTTTTCCTCTATCTCGTACCGTTTTAGAGATAATAACGCTAACTCCACCGTTTTCCACCAGGTGGCGCTGTAAGTGATTTCGTCCTGTAGCACATAGTCACTTTACCATGCTCGACACCTCTCTTATGAAGATAGCTGCAGCCATTCGATAGTCAAAAGCTGCTAAGGGACTTTAGTGGGCACCCTGTATGTACAGTAACGTGATTTCACCGATGGCTTGGGACAGAAATAAAAACAAAATCCTTTAAAAATGAATAATATATACACACTGTATTTACTTTTGCAAAACTATTGTGATATTTCTATCTTTTGAAATGAAGGCACCAGATTTTAGAAAAATATATCTATTTGGACATAGAAAAACATAAGACAGACAATACATATATAAAATTATAGTGCGGTACGTTGCACTCAGAAGCCGGAGCTATTTCAAAAATAAAGAACTCTAATAGGCCTAAGATCTCACCTATCTTCCCGAGTACGACATCGCAACTGACTTGTTTACAAAAAGCAACCCTGCGTTAGGCAGGAGCTGCACCAAGCGTTCTCTCAACCATCGCCAACGGTAAGCAAACATTACAACTATCAATATACACTTCAATAATAAGAGTAGTAATATATAGAAATGTATTGTAATACTATTAACTTACGTTACTTAAAAATAACCCATGATCTTCTTTCGTGTCTTACAGTTTTGAGCTCGCTGTGCGGCGATGTTTCGTATCTTATATTTTTTAGAGGATAACAGAAACCTGTATAACTTCGATAGGATATGATGGTGCTAATAGATTTCAGAGTCCGATGGATCTCATTATAAACTTTTATTTACAGCAGATGTATCATATATGAAAAGCAGAAGCACAGTGATTATGAAATGAAAGTCACTCAAATTTAAAAACTTCATCGACTAATTTTCTGTTTTGTTTATTTACGGTAAAGTAGGACTTCCGTCTTACCCATCAACTTCCGGTGATAATGCTAAGTGAATAGGAATCATCAAAATTTCAATATTCTGTTTGAAGATATTAATTAATGTTTAAAGTAGAGTTTTCTTATACTATGGCTATTATATTAAATTTCATGTTCATATTGCAGTAGCTCTCAATGTTTACTTAAAATAAGAGACTAATTTTGTGAAAAGATTGCCATAATTATTCTTTATCGCTCTTTTCGGCGTTTTGCGTACTCAAGAAGGAACTGATACAAACTTGGAGCTTGATAAGGAATTCAATTGGATTTGGCGATCGCTTAAATCGAAAGAGAACTTTCAAAACGGAAGTGCTGTGAAACCAGAATAAACAAACCAGAAAACTCGTCCATATAGGGTTCAAAGGCAGCCAATAAGGATTTGAAACGAGACTGCCGATAGAAATTAATAATAAGACAACCAATCAGATTTATATAATATGACATGATGACATTGAAGTTTGCTTAGCTTAGTTATATTAAGGTCCCGTTCTGAAGGGCTATTTTTGGAATGGGCCTCGTCATTTTTAACAGCGGTCAGATGATGAGGGTGCCACCTGAGCTGGTACCACCCTCTCCAAACTTCCGCACTGCACCAATGGGAGGACGTTAGACCCACTACGTATGATGTAACGTGCAAGTGACCCATATACACGGCGGATCTTCAGTGGAATCGGGTTTCGAGCCTGGTACCCTCCGGCCCCGAAACCTGTACTTTACCACTACACTACCGCGGTCCGTGATGGCCCCGAAACTAAATGATGTGCGGTTACGAAGAGTTAACCTTCTGACTGCCAATTTTTAAAAATCACTATTTAGATGCAACGTGTGCAAACATATACACATTCCTTTGCAACAAGCGAGTTGCTATTTATATGCAAAGTTTTATTAGTATAATTTGATTCAATGTCATAATAGCACTAAATAAATACATTAGCTTGCGAAAATCGCAGGAAGCAGCAGAAAATAGACTTTCTTCCTACCGGCGGAAACAGCGGGATAAGCAGTCAAAAGGTTAATTAATAACAATGATTTAAATAATGGTTAAAATTATTGCAATATATTAAAAATCTGAGACAGTTGAGACAGAAACTATATGATGTAATGTGCGATTACTTTACTGTAACAGTTAATTAGTAACAATGATTTAAGTTACTGGTTCAAATTATGTCAATCTATTAAAAATATCAGACAGTTGAGAAATGGAACAGAAACTATATGATGTAATGTGCGATTATGTTATTGTAACAGTTAATTAATAACAATGATTTAAGTTGCTGGTTCAAATTATGTCAGTCCATTGAAAATATGAGACAGTTGAGAAATGGTACAGAAACTATATTATGTGACGTGCGTTTATGTTACTGTAACAGCTAATTAGTAACAATGATTTAAGTTACTGGTTAAAATTATGCCAGTCTATTAAAATTATGAAACAGTTGAGAAATGGTACAGAAACTATATGATGATGAAACTATATGATGATATGAACTGATGATGATGTGATGTGCGATTACGGTACTGTAACAGTTAATTAGTAACAATGATTTAAGTTGCTGGTTAAAACTATGGCAATCTACTAAATATAAGAAAGACATTTAAATCAACAAGACATATTGGATAGACGGTTGCCGTCTCCCCAAATAACAAATATTTGTGTAAAACGCGAATGTGACATAAGAATAAATTGGAATCTTTGAAATCTCTGGTTGTGTCTTAAGATGACACGTTTGGAAAAGGTTGTCTTCCTTTTGGAGAGGGAGAAAAACGTTGAAATTCCAAGGATAAAAATCTTACTTATTACAATAGCTGTCGACAGACGCATTTTGAAATACGACAGAATATTTATTCCCTAGTTATAATTTCTGTCTTGAAATGACATGCCACTTTAAGCTGAAATCGTAAAATGGAAGACGCGCTGTTAACAGATTCTGCCGTTTTGAGACCATAAAAAGGAAACCATCGCTCGAAAAGATTTGTTCGTCTCATTTGTATCTTGTCAGATGTGGCTGTGGTATGCGGAAAATAATTTCTCTATCTGTTCGTGACAGTCAAGGATATCGGAATTCTAAAATAAAGATATATTCAGCGTATCATATTGGTATATCTCGTATTAGACTTCTGTGGCCCAAAAATCTGAATTCATCTCAAACAAGGTTTTTAATCTACCGGAATATATTCGAAGGCTTCTTCGTGTCACATGTGTAATATCTCTCTTTTGCTTGACTTTCAAATGGTATCAGCTTTGATTTGTAATATGAAGTGTACCATCAATCTTATATTTATTTTTATTGAACCTTCCATCGAAGGTAATGTATCAAATAGACGCAATTCTTCAGATTTATTTCCACATTTTCACCCTAGATGGCAACCCTAATTGTTCTGTTGAGTAACAGAAAATGTATTCATCACTACAGTTTAAATAGTATAAACTTAGCACACGAAATTATAATTCGAATATTTCGCAAATGTGATACTTTATACTTGGTACGTGAAGCTATAATTCGAACACATGAATTTGAAACTTTACATTTGGTACATGAGATTAAATTTCGAATGCTTTTCACTATCAATCAGATACTTTACTTGGTACATGAAACGATAATTCGAATACTTTTTACTATAAAAATGATACTTTACACTTGGTACATGAAGCTATAATTCGAATACTTTGC